>JBBMOI010000002.1:12740000-12975000 GCA_038088405.1 Porites divaricata
TTGCCAGGAGGGACATCTGTGCCTCAGCGACAGAAATTCCATACTGATGAAATTATTGTTTGCGTAATAAATCTGGTAGTCATGGGATTCCAAAATATGTAAATCTGTTTGATTTATGTTTCTCCTGGTCAATTATGGTAAAGTTTCTCAAATGTTTGTTCTAAAGAGGAAAATATTCCACAAATATTGACTGTTTTGTAGTAGACTCAGTGCATTTACATTTGCCTTTTGAGACTGTTTGTCTTTTATCTGTCATTCGTAAACAATAGCTAAAACAACATAACTATGCTGTTGATCAGTCAAAGCTCCTGACCAGATTCTGGGCAGATTTTACATCATCAGTATGGAATTTCTGTCGCTGAGATGCAGTCGTTCCTTTGGTGAAACGTCCCTAGCGATGGGAAGCTGTTTTCATAGGTTAATTAATCTGGTATTTTAGTATCCAACATTGGTTTAAGTACCCATCATATTGGCCAAAATAGCGATATGCACTCCCTCGTGAATAATCCCCTCCCCCTCCCCCGCCCCCCACTTGCCCTCACTTTCTTAAATTATAGGGTTTTTTTGTCACTTTATTTATAATCTTTTAAGTTTCTACTAAATGCACCTGTATCGACATGTAGGAGAAAAGTTCATTTTTAATCGTATTCCAAATTTTTTTTTAGAATTTATAGATTACACAATGCATGCAGAAATTGGGGTCTCAAATGTCTTTTGAGACAAATTTTACATACATACATAGATTACATACATTTTTGTATTGTGTTTTGAGGTAAAAGCACAATCATAACATGCCTGCAGGTAGCTAAGCTAATCTAGGCTTGTCGTGTTTACAGGAAATGAATACAACTAAAAATAACAAAAAAACCAAAGAAACTAAAATTGACAACAATGACTAGAGACTACTGATAAACTAATAGTATTACTAATAATAAATGACAACAGTTATATACTGGTACACTAAATGATATTAATGATTACATACTAACTAAGAGGAGAATAAATTCAACTTAACTTTTTGAACGATTTCTGGGAGATCAATATAACAGTCTTCTGAAGCTAGGATCTCAAAAAGTGTTTGTTTTATTTTCCTCTTAAAGGCATTTTTGAAAGTTTTCTTAAAGATTCAGGCATTTCATTCCATATTTTTGTTCCAATTCTAGAAAATGAATTCACTTGAATTGAGAGTCTGGAACTCGGTGTGTAAAAGTTTATTAGAGGCAGAGGATCGAGTATTATAAAAATGGGTTGAAAAACTGGCCGTAATTATTATTTTCCACCATATTTCTGGATCTTACCATGTTGTGAAATACAAACAATGTGATTTTTAGAGTTCATTCCATACATTCTTATTCCAGAACACGGTCAGTAGAGTCGATATGGGGCAAATTAAGTCACTTATGTTTACATTGATAACATTATTATTTTTGCTCTGACATGAAGATTTAACCAAGATAAAGTTGTAAACCCTTTGTTGAAAGAAAAACTTAATGTCAGTGCCCTGGTTATAAAATAAATAAAATAAACACCAAGGTGATAACATTTATGGGAATAGGGTAAATACAAAAAACCCTATTCTCAATCTTATGATTCCCGAAAAATGTTAACAATCCTCTTGAAGAAGGGGAAGCTTGAAGACTGGAGGGAATTTTTTGTATTATACCCTTAGGGTCAAATATTTACACAAAGTCTTAGTAACTTAAGCTGGGGTTTAACGAATCTTTGAACTTCCAGATCTCTTTGAAGATAAATGCTTTTCTAGTCTTCTCTATATGCTTTGATAAAACTGTTCGCAATAAATGATGTTTAGAAAAAATCGTTGGGCAAATTGAAAATGAACTAGAATGCGGTTTTGTTGAACACTTGCTAAACTACATTTAATAATAGGCCCTTAATTTTTAAGCAGTGACAACTTTCTGCCAAGTTTATTAAAAACTGTTGGACCTAATTCATTAATTCATGGCAACCTTAACATTAAGTAGTCCACTAGTGGCCAAGGGCTGATCCATAGTCGTCTGCCTTTTGGGATTTCTGTTAAATTATGTGACTGTGCCTCTATATACAAATTATGTTATTTTTTCAATGAAAATGAATTTAAGCAGGTTGATTGAATTATGCCACCATAATTATTACAAGTAATTAGTATCATATTTTATATTTTAATCAATGTCACTACCCTTAGCTTTTACACTCGAATATAACGTTACTTTGGCGCAGTTTGGATTGAAGCTGAAATCAAGTCCAATGACTGAATAGGTGGTAAATCAATTCCAAATGTTTTCTGTAAATTGTACCAGGAGTCCAAGATTACACAACATATATACAGTACCTGTCAAATACATCACACTCACTGTGATTTTTCGTACCATTATTTACGTGAATTTCCAAAAAAAACTGACTACTGAACTTACCAAAGATTCCCAAAAAATGTTCCTACAATGAAGCAGTGGGAAGCACCAATTATCTTAGTGCCATCCTGCCAAGATCACGCATATCGTAGGAGATTTCAGAAGGGAGGCAACATGAGCCATTAGCTAATAATTTGGGATTGAGATGTGACATTGATCGCCATTCACTGAACTATTTTGAGTAGAAATTGAGTTCACCTTCTCACTTAAATGGTCACTGAACAATTAGTCATCTGGAATTAAGAGTAATGCATGTGAAATTGTCCTGTGTGCATGTGATTGACCTTTTGGATTTGCAGGTGTGTGACACACGCAGAACGCATGTGAGTTGGCTGGTATAATTAATCAACACTTGTCTGTTGTGTTTAAAGGCTGAGAGTCGTGGAGTTAAAGATCCAGAGAGACTTAAAAGACAGCAGAAAAGAAGAGAAGAAGCAGAGAAAGAAGCACTAAAACAAGGCCCATCAGAGGGAGGATTAAAGGTGAACATCAAGACTTTACATGTGGTTTTTTAATTTTCCATACTGTCATCTCTTGATAGGCATTCAATCCTATCACGTAATTTTTTTTTAAAGAGATGATAACCTTTTATTGATAACAAAACTACTATTAAAACCTATTTACAATTAATTTCACTGAAGAACAAGAAAAAAAATTCAGACAAAGCACTATTTACAAATCATTTCATTTCATTTCATTTCATCGTATCATTTAATAATAATAATAATAATAATAAATAATAATAAATAATAATTCAGCTACTGTGACAGAGATTCAAAAGATCTGCATGCTGGGATCTGCGCGAATCCTCAGAAAGGTGTTAGTGTATAAACAGAATGATTGACTTGAGTGACTGATGCTTCAGGTGCATGGTTTGTGCTTGGCTGATGCACAAAAAGAACACCAGCAAAGACTGTGATAGAAGAGACAATAATGATAATAAATTATAATAATTATGATAAATGTTATTCAGCCAGCAGGGTGACCTCTTCAGAGTATAAAGATGCTGATATCAATGAGGGCCCTGGAAAACCAACTTTGCATTCAGTTTCTATTTCAAGAGTTAATGTACAGTCAAACCCTTATGCATGACACACATTTTCACTAGTGACACCTCACTCAAACCTCAGATCCCCAAAAAACTCCGAACCCCCACCTGTCTTGAAAATTCAGACTCAAACTTTGTTTGCCTGTTACAGTGCGAAAACTACGAAAACTTGAAATATCTCAGGAATGTTTATTGTGTCCAATCACAGAAAAGAGCAGGACATTCGAACTAATTACAAAACCACAAACTAATTAGCAATTATTGGACGAGGTTGAGCAAAATATCGTGATTTGTCAGTGTCTCGCAGATCAATTATTTGCCTCAGCCTTCGGCTTCGGCAAATAATTGATCTGCTCGCCACTGACAAATCACGATATTTTGCAATAACCGAGTTCAATAATTGTTTTATCATTCGATCCCTGAGTTTGTTGTTTAATAAATAATATCTTTGGAAAGCAGTTAGCGCGGGCTGCCTTCCAGGAGTAATGACAGAGATCACATAAACGAGCAAGGAGCAAGCGTGGATTCATCTACGCATGAGCAGAATAGTATTTACAGCCAAAAAAAGTTGAACAACATTGCGCATGAGCACACCATTATTTGTAGGCAGTTATTTGCAAGTCACGTGGTGGGCTCTCGGCCAATGAAAAGGAAGAAACATTTGCATCGAATGATAATTAATGTTCTTGCTTGCGGTTCAGTTTTCTCACACCTTATTGGCTTTTTTCTTGCAATACAAACATTCCAGAAATATTTCTGGTGTTCACGGTTTTCCCAATTTGACTGTAATTGACACTTAAGAATAAATTGTGCATATTGTGCGAGAATCTGGACACTGACTGTAATAAAATTACTGTTATGGTCAAGTGTGTAACTTGTTTGTTTTAGTGGTGACTTAATAATGTCATGACATGGCAAAACTACATGTATCACAGGCTGAACTATCTTGAATTCTCTTAGCTCCCTCTCATGTTTGTACCATTATAAAGGCTGTGCAAACACAGAGGAAGTTTTCTGTTGCTTAATGACAAGAGAGAAAATAATGAACCAAGATTTAAGTGTCTCTGTTTGATTTTTTAATTAATAAATAAATCAGTGATTGAAAAAAGCTGGTATTCTTACTTGCCCTTTAGAAACGTAGCCCTCAAACTGGGGCAGTTGTGTTTATGTTTCAGTAATATCAATAGATTTGCCGGGGCCTTTGCCTAATGGGTATGTGATTTTAAAATTTTTTTTGAGCCCAATTTCTTCTCCTCATTAACTTAAGTACCATAATAAAAATGGAGACCAGCACAGAGAATATTCTTATCAGTATCAGTGTCACAGAAGGTTAAAAATTAGAAGCTGTCTTCATGTTAATGATGGAAGTAATATTTTAATCTGACTGTTTTTCTCTTTGCAGTGGACTGTTGGCTGAAAGAGGCTTGAATCAATTTCTTTGGATGGTATAATTATTTATTTTAATTAAAGAAATCTTCAAAGTCCAGCATAGTATAAAATTCTTCAAAATAAAATAGTCATGCATTGCCATGTATGTAGGACAAGTTAGTTAACACAACTGTATCTTAAGAAAGTGTAAAGGATATAAAGTGTCAGTTTGATAGGAATACCAGTAAGCCAGTAAGCCAGCAAGCTGGTGTTTGAATTCTCCTTCTTCTTTGAAGTTAATCTTTTCACATTATTGCAGATCATGAAATTTTTTTTTTTCAATACAACTTTATTGAACATACATGCATACAGTTAACATTCACAAAAGACAATCTACAACAAAACGAAAACTACAACTTGAAGCTGACAAAAAAGAAACCTAACACAATAAAAACATTAGTGGTACTTAAATGGGAGCGCAATCAGTTAAGTAAACAGAATTTCACACCTTATTTAAGAGAGACGAAAAAACAGACCATTTTGTTTTGAAATCTTTTTCGCGACCAGCCGTACAAGAAATATATTTTTCTAGGCTAATTTTATCTCGAGCTAGGGAAACAAATTCATTAAAGATGTAAAATTTACCATTAAGAGCTTTTACGTAAAGAAAATACTTTCCTATAATGACTAAATGATTGAGGACTAAGCAGAATTTAGAATTGTTATTAATAATGCCAAACATAATTTCTTTTATTGAAAGCGATAATTTTGAGATCATCATGCACGAGGCCCAATCCAGAAACAGATCATGAAATTACCATAATAAGGGTATTCGCCAGGGACAAACTGATCAGCAATAGTGCGTTGTAAAATTGCAATGGATTTAAAGGGTAACGTGTACTGATCACACCATTGTAAAGGATCCAATTGGCTGCAAAGTATTGAATTAAGGATATAAAGAAAACTCTCCTCTCTACAGAGAAGATTAGAACAGATTACATAAACATAGTTCGCATATGGGGTATAAGAGATTTTACAGGGCTTCTGATATTATGCAATGGTGCGATTTTGCACACTTGGCCTCAAATCGCATCTGATCTGCCCTGAAAATGCCACATAATTTCTGATTTTTTATCGCACCATATCAGAAGGCCTGTGCTGAGTAGTGTGCTTATTTTCTATTTGCTTCTCCTAGTAATCGGCTCCTGCTTCTCCCCAGTCTTCCCCGAGCATCCTATGACATTAAGGTCCCATTGTGGAGGATAGACTGGTGAAAAATCAGTGATGATCAACGAGGATCTCCTTTGCTCATTTTGGCACATTTCAATTTTCTTTGAAACTCATTATTGGCTGTGTATAAATTATAATGAGGATCTAGAGCTGGTATATCATTCTGGATTTGAATTCAAGTGCCCTTGACAAATAGGGTTGTCCATTGGCTTAAATGGCTAATATATTTTTCTTTGTTCATCACTGCATGATGGCAGTGATGGATATTAAAACAGGGTGCACAAAATTTACCTCCAATTACAAAAATGAATACACGCAAACAAATTTTCGTTTGTGATTCTTCTTTATTAACTCCAATCTATACGTTTCATAAAATTAAACTCCTCTTTGACTAAATTTTATTTTAGAAAATATAGAACATCCTTGGTAACAAAATTGTGCAACAGTACTAATTAAAACATGCATGCACTTATTCATTAAAATATAGTGAAGTTACTGAATATGTATTAAATTTATAAATATTAAATTCCAAAAAACAATCTAATTTAAAACAGCATTGCTTTGAAATCATACACACAAACTTTGGTTCCTTAAAGGCAACACTTTTAACATCTTGTATAAATTAGTCATGATTTTTGCCCATTTCAGCTGCAGTATAATGACTAAATAATATTATATAGGGCTGCAACACAACTGTAAATTGTACTAATGTATCATGAGATAAATATTGCCAGTTAAAAAAAATATATCACAACTTGTATTCATTACAATAATGTAGTGTTATACAAATGTAATGCTGACAAAACATAGTGGAAAATGTCATCCACACCAAATATGTTACATGTACCAATCTGTTGTGATTGGATCGTGCCAGTGTGCATATTGTATTTAGCAAATTGTATCATTGCAACTCTTGACAAAATTCAGGTATCAAAATTTTCTATTTCAGTGGATGGAACTGAAAGAGAGTATAAAATTGACAAAAGCATCTCGTAATAAATTATCTAGTTAGTATCAAAAGAAGGTTTTGTAAAAATACCAACTTCTGTGAAAGAGTTTCAAAACTAGTGTAAAGCTACCAAGTGATACCAAGTGTATAATTTGAAATAATAGAAGTATGTATACCAATAAAGAAACAAATCCTTCTGTGGATATCAACTCAAAGAATAAGCATCTCCTTATTAGTTATAATACCAACATTTTTAAACACAAGCTTTTGATTGCACTGCGGAATCTTTATCAACTTCCAATAATCAAAATGGGATGTAATTAATTGACCACTGATAAAATATTATTAACATCATTGAAAAATCTGTTTTTACCTAATGTCTTTTAACTTTCTGAAAGTAAATAACACTGTTTTACCCATACATTAATCTTTTGACATAATCATAATTTTTGTACGTCAAAATGAAAGATAACTACTTTTTCGAAAAGCAAGACTATTGTTATGGATACATAATGTTTGGATTCTCTCTCAGCTCAAATTTAAAACTATCAGAGATGCATGCGAATAGAGAAAACCTCTATGCTTATCAACTCTTCACTTTTTAATGAAGGAAACACTTGGTGGCTGAAGAGATATCAGGCCAAGTTTTTTAAAACGTCACAAGGTTTTTTAATGCTACTCACTGGATAAATCTCTATCTAGTGAATAATGCAATGGACTTTCTTAAAAATTATCCTCTGGATAGTGTTTTATCCAGTGGAGGAGATATAAGCAGGTCAGCTTGCAAATTTTCTTCAATTTCAACTTTTTAATTCAACACTCAGCAATGTTTTTCATCTGATATCCAGAAACTTTCAAGCTAGCAGAACTGTACCTCGTTTTTCAATATGTCGTGGTGTCTATGTATATGGGATGAAACACTGCATCTTGTTTCATTTCTTACATCAGTACATGTAAAAAGCAGTACTCTTGCAACAGCATGGTTGTGTTTCATTTTTTTATACATGAGAAGTTTCTGCAATTTGATTGGCTTAGAGCAGTGGTATTTCAGCTTAATTGAAATACCTACACGTGAAAATTACAAACCTTTTGCAGGTAGTAGTATAAACAAATAATAGCATGATTTGTACGTGATAATTGGCATAAATACCACGAGTGATATTTCAAAATTGTCTCAAATTTCACTTGCCTAACAGCTTGTGAAATTGCGTATAACAATTTTGAAATATCACTGATGGTGTTTATGCCAAATATCAATACAAATCATGCTATTACCTACATGAACGCACACAATGAAATTTTTGATATTCTTCTTAAAATTTTTCTTTGCCCAAGGGTCTGTTGTATTAAAACACTGAAATTAACGTTAAGTATTTTGTTGTTTTGTTTTTGTAGGGTACCCAAAATAATTAAACTAAGGTTTTAAAATAATTATTTGTATGGTATCAGTCTTTTATGTTGAAGCAGAGCCTGCTGCCAATCCAGCCAGTTGATGATGGTTATGGTGACTACAAGGCTGAGGTGTTGCTATGGAAATAAAATAAAGCATCATTAGGCTACTACAAGGGAACCTTAATAAAATGAAGTAACAGATGACTGGGAATTGGGTTTTTTCCTATGCAGGGCTGCATATATTTTTTCTTTCAAAGGGACAAGGTTAGAAATATGGTATATATGTTATAGGTAAAATCAGTTTCAGGTTAAATCAGTATTTAACCTAGTTTTATTCAGTCAAATTTTCTTTGATTCCTAACCTGAAAGTAGGAGCCAAAAGAAATCTTGGTTTAGCCTGAGAACAGATTTTAACTGCAACATGTACACATCTGACCAGGTCACCATTTTTAGTCGCACAAACGAAAAATGTTGTCTGGTAATTGTTGACATTTACAAATGTCTGAATATTATAAGTATTGTGTAAATCTTCAACTTCAAAAATATCATCATGTTCTTTGGTATTTGATCTGTCCCATTATCACGTCCAACAAAGACCATATTTCATTGGACATAATTTGCACTAAGCATTGCTTTGGCTAGATAATAGTTGGACATTGTATGATGACCCACAGTTGTTATTGTTATTTGCAGCTCTGCCTATGATGTGTACTTTTTACTGTAAGTGGCATGGTGTGAAGTTATTTTAAGAATGCGCTAACAGTAAAATTGCATAAACACACTCTTTACAGTCAACTCTTGCCTTGTGAACACCCCGCTATAACAGACATCCCAATAATACAGACAGCAGCTAAATCCCAGGCAGAAATAAATTGTGGACTGATGTTTGACTGAAATAAACTCCTACTATTATGTACTCTTGCTAAAGAGAACACTAACTCAAGGTCCCAACAGTGTCTGCTCTAATGGGAGTTGACTGTATTAAGTTTAAACAGAAACCCATAAGGGGTTAACCCCTTATGGGTTTCTGGTTTAAACAAGATGCTTTATTATTAGCATAACAAACATACCTACCATGATTCCTCAAATATGACCAACTATACTCTAACAACCTCCCCCACCAAGAAAGAAATTAATACCGGGTAAATCAATCAATCAATCAATCAATCAATAAAAGCACCAACATTCAAGCCGAAATTGACAGGAAAGATAATTATCACATAGAGGAGTTTTTGTTTTCACAATTACAAAACGTTTATGAAAAAAGAGCAAGCCAAGATCATATAACATTAAAAATAATATAATCAAGTTTACTCACAAGTAAGTATCCTTCCAATTTTGTTACGGTCATGCCTGCTAAGAAAGTTTTCCAAGGTGTCCCATCCTCCGCCAACTCTTACCATCACATGGTTTCTTAAAATCTACAAAGAGTGATTAACTTTCTTTTAGGACAACAGGCTTTTGTTACATACACCATCTTCTATGAAATACATTTTTCTTACATGGATATCAGTGTTTTTCTACTTGTGGTACCGTCCAAATACAAAAAGTTGAATTCTGCATTTTAAAGGGCTCATTACTAGCTACTGATTGGCTCAGTCAACTTCAGCTGAAATTTATTGTTTGCATTCCGTGACAATATCTGATAGGTTTAATTTTGTTAAGTTACCATTAATATAAACCGTCAAAAGAATGCTTTCCAACTGGACATGCATATTTGTGACTCATTGATTCCTATCCTAGGTTCAAATATTATTTTCCTTTACGTCTCAAATGACATGTACAATTTACTATCTCATTAGCACTAGGCCTTTGCTATCGATGGTCGTCTCACAACAGTTCACGTTCCTTAGCCACATTTTGTGCATGGAGAAGGATGAACCCTCCAACATCTACGTGATGTACAGAGCCCTCGCATGGGAGGAGACCCCCGGGGAGACTGTGAAAGTCCATTTCCAACCAAGTCCAGATATGGATGGACCCCATAAGCATTTCTTAGAGGCTGATATCCTGCTCACTCAGCCCAAGACAGTGCCAGTTGTAGATGCTTTACAGTCAACTACTTTTCAGTTGACTGATGATGATCATATACCAATGAAGGATGACAGCTTTGAAAAACTTACCCTGACAAAAATGTTTATTTTTCCTTCCACAATGTATCTCCCTTCCTTGATTTTTTCTATCCTCACATTATATTTTGCAGCTAGTCTTAAAACCTGAGAATAACAAACACTTCAAACTTTAGTTTAAAAACAAAATTTTCACAGCAAAGGAAAACTTAGCTGCTTAAATATTGGAGCACATAAACTTGCATTTTACAAGTTTGCACCAATTTCGACGACGTCTGAATCAATTTAAAACAGCTCAGTGTAAAATAACGGCTGTAGACTGACATTGATTCAGGTGCTGAAATTTAAGTGAGCCCAGCCAAATGCATAAATTTTTATATATCTTTACTGCATTTTGACTTCTCTTCTTCTGAATTTTTGGCTGGAACAAGATCAGTGTCTGATGTCTGCTAAATTTATTTAGGTTGGCCTATTAAAATTTGAAATAATTGCATTCAGTTCATGTGAAGTATGGCATCTAAACCAGGCCTTTTCTGATACAGAACAAAATGTCTTCAACTGATGCCACATTATATGGATGCTTGTTTCTTCCATAACATTTGTAGGAGTTTTTGTCTGTAATGCCCACACCCTTATTCCTCAGGATGCTGGATTTCTTTATTTTAACATTCCACATTTTCTTGCTTATAAGGATACTGTAAATTCTTAAAGAGTCTCCTCTGTTGAAAATGTAATCCTTCTCTACAGAAATTGCAGATGCTTGTCTTAATCCTAGATGTGAAATAAGCAACCCCTTCACCTTGTTTCTTCTGCTGATGTGTAGTTCAGTGTTCCCTTTATCAGGAGGTAACTGGCAAAATTTACCGCTTGAAGCAACATTTCTTACAACCTGCGACCACTTGAAGGTGCACTAAGCACTCAATATGATTATTTTGCAGTCTTGCTCTCCTGCAAAGTTCAACTTTCACGCGCGACCTATGTTAAGACTAAATAGGCCGTGGCGACAAAGGGAGCCTTCAGTCATGAAATTCTTTGTCGTGAGGTGTTTAAATACTTTTCAGCAGTTGGAAGACCCACCTCAGCTTTCGTATAATATTCAAGACAGTAAACAGATAGATTTGCAGCAATCCAAAGCAGAGAGACTGCTGACTTTAAAAGAATTCTTCAAGTAGTCTGTCCCAAAGGTATCAACAAAAATGGCTGCTTTTTTATATGGGCCAGTCATTATCGAAGGAGAACATTTAATACAAAATAAAATTATTGGAATCTAACGTCTTAATTTGTTACCTAAAGATCACAACGGCCGATTTGTGTAAAATACATTAGATCTCAAAATGAGGAAATGATGTTTACAGAACTTAGCCCTCACCCCACCCCTGGGGAGAGTGCACCTCTGGCACATATTTTTTTCTTACTCTGGTCAGGAATGGTCCCTTACCGGCTGAACTAAAATTTAGTAGGAACACTGGTAGTTCGGGAAAATATCCATCTCCCAACAGAAAGAATTAAAAATCAAAGGGGTGGGGGTCTCAAAGACTCAAACAATTTAAAGCAGTGTGTAAAACTTAATTTGAATTCCACAAAGACGGAGAAGGGGGGGTCATAGAAAAAAATCCATTCTGTGTCCTTTCATGGATATGGATACTTTATGGAACTACATAATTACCACATTAACATTTTTTGTAATGCTTGCATGGTCATCCCCTAAATTTTGCAGATACATCAAAATCAGTAAGTGACACAGACAACCAATTTTTCAAGGTTGACAACAGTGGCCGTATTACATTGTACAATGAAATTCCACCAAGAGCCATTATGAGATCTGCTCTTCCTGTCAAGTTAGGATAAAAAATGCAAAATATCTGTATTTTAGGAGGCAAATGTCCTTATTCAACAGCTAATATTTCTCCTTATCAGAATGATCACAATATGAGTGGCAATATCAAAGATGGCTTTGTGGATAAGCTACTTCCTGCAAGTATGACAAAGCAGATTTTTGAGCAAAACGGTGTGCCTGAGATAATATTTTTTACCTGAAAATAGACATTGTTACCTTCTTCAAAAAAATTTTGAACACCACGATATTTTGATTTTTGTCAGTTTATGGGCAGTACACTTGATAAAAACTTTGCCAGTTATTGAGGACAGGTAACTTTCACCTTAATAGATGTAAATCACTGTCCGTTATTTAAAAGAAAACATTCCAACTCGTCTTCTCGAGAAAAAAAAAAAAAACTCGTCTTCTCCAGTCTTCGAGTGTTCAGAATTGGCAGCTACACAATTATTATTGACACTTTCAGTAACTCATTAAATTTTAAGTGGTGTACATTCCTGCAATAATTTGAACAATAACAGCCATACAAGAGCATTTTGCTCGCTTTTTCATTCAAATATGCGATACAAAACAAGCCAAGGGGTAACGCGTATGTCCCGCATTCGATAACCACGGGACATGCACAGCTTTCATAATTTAAAATCCCTGGCAAGACTTCCCCACTAAGCTGTACTTTTGGAAGTTGAATATATTTCGTTATTCTTTCAGTGATATTAAAAATACAGAGCAGAATATTGCCTTCTTACCTCAGCATCAATACTCATTGCTTTGGATATTTTCTTTTCCTTTTTGGCTGGTTTTAAATCTGGTTTCTTCTGCTCCTCAGCAGCGATTTCGTCATCAATTTCTTTTTCTAGTTTGATCAGTTTCGGAGGATCAATCCCATAATCTGCTGCTACTCTGGCCACATCAAGTAAACAAAGGACAACTTCTCTCGGCTGTTTTTGTAGAACTAGTCCATCTGATTCAAACAAGACGGAGTCCTGAAGTTCGATTTGACGACACCACTGCAAGAAATGGGCTGCATTGTCCCGAGCGAAGAATGTCCCAGATTTGGCATTTTGATGAAACTTTTCAGTGAAAGGCGGTAATGGCTTTACAGGCTTCCCCGCCTTCATGCTTTCTCGAGCCGCTGTTTGCACAATTTGAGCGAGTTTACAAACCAAAACACCATTTTCTAAACAGTCCATAAAGTTCTCGGCTGTAATTTTCTCTTGTAAAACTCTTGAAAGCCATTCCGCTAAGTCTTCCTTTAGAGGAAGCAAGTCTTGCTCGGATCGCTCGGCAATTTTCGTAGTGAAATCCATGTTTTCTGCTCCTCCTTCATCCAAGTTTACTACGAGCAATGCCCTCTGTAAATATCGTCCTTAATGACACTGTGAAAGGGTTTTATCACTTATTTATATTACTCGCAATAAACAGAGCCAAATAGTACTGAGAGCCCACACTGAGCGAAATTTCGATGTAAACATCCGATGACTGTCACATCTGACTGATCCTGACTGACTTTTTGTAGCAAGTACTGGCAAGTTAAAGACGCATCATTATTCTGAAATAGTTTTAAAAAGTGAAAATGAAAACTACTGTCTGAAAAAAGCTGTGTAATTTGCAATCAAAATGCTGAAATGTTAATTTTCTCAGGAGACTTTTGAACAGGTTGTTGAAGGCATAACATTTTTTTTCCGCGTTTGGCGGGAATTCGCGGGCTCGTCGCAAGAACTGACCAATCACAGGCGTCTCACAAGCGAAACGGGACCGAACCTGACCTTCACCTTTCCTCGGACGTCTGGGACGTGAACGTAAACAATTCATTGACAAACGGAGTTAGTGATTTCAAAAAAGAGAATAAAAATTCAAGAACATATAATTGAATCTGCTGTGTCATACCCAGTCATCTTTTTTTGTGGTGATAGTACGACTGATGCGCGTTGTGAAGTTTGGCAAGTGCGACCGACGGTACCGGGATAAATTTCGCCATGGGTTCACATGAGAAATTTCAGCCCGGTTTCCGAGATGAGTAAAGGCCAAAGATACTGGGGACGAGTCTGGCGCCAAATTCTAGAAACCAAGCAAACATGGCGAAACACAGCAATTTTAACTTTCGGGCCTATCTTAGCTTCATTAACTCTAAAGCTGTATCACTGCCGTTAAATGGGATGCTTATGGTGTGGAAATTACAGCAGGCAATGCAAGACGATGCCATCCGGACCGCCAGAATTCATCCCGCCGTTCATCCCGGTAACCGAGCTGAAGTGTTCCAGGGTGTTCATATGGCAGAATTTCCAGCCCGCTTACCGAGATCTCGGGAACCGAGCCAGCTCGCCCTCTCATATATGAACACATCGAAAATTCTACGAAGGATTTAGAGGTAAGGCAAGATCTCGGAAACCGGGCTCGTATGAAGAGGCCCTTAGTCTGCTACACAGCCGCTTTTTGTTTTTCGTGTTGTGTGACGACACTAAAACCTGTGTAGCAGACTTAGCAGACTAGGGGGAGTTGGGCTATTCTTGGTTCGCAACCACGTGACAACGCGGGCGTATTAAAACGAGCAATCCAAAATTCTTAGCCTGTTCATACAGCCCCGATACAGCCGTATCTTCCCGCTCCTCGCCTCTACGGACATTTTGCAGGAGAGAAAACGTCCCTAGCGGCGAGGAACGAGGAGAGAAAGCTATACTTGTAGGCTAGAAAATTATGTAAATCAGTTAATTAATCTTCATTTATATTTGCCCTTTTTCGAAGTAATGAAAATGAATTCCGGAACTGATGTCGTGAAATGTCTGAAAATTAAAGAAAAGTACTGTACAGTACCGCAAGTGATCCCCGACCGCAAGTGATCCCGAGACCGCAAGTGATCCCCAAAATGGACCGCAAATGATCCTCGACCGCAAGTGATCCCCAAAGTCGACCGGAAATGATCCCGAAAGAAAAATAGGAATGGCCTGGACTCAAGTTTGCGGATCATTGTCTCAATTTTATTATTATTACAGGAAGTCACATTAAAAGCGAATAATTACATAAAAACTAAATGAAAACATTTCTTTCAAGACTTTGTTAAATCAAATAAAAGCAAACAAAAAATAAACTTTCAACATACCGTTATTTAAACTTGAATTTCATTTATTTAACTGCAACTGCAACTCATCGCAGTGTCTCATTTAGTTACGATTTCAAAATTAAGCTTAAAACAGTAGAGTTTAACGTACTGTACTTAACTTCCAAATAGATAAGAACTTTCTCATAATCAACTAATTGGCTAAACTTACTATCATCTTTTGAAAATAATAACTTTTATCACAGTGAATGTGATCGTTAATTTCTTGGCATTCCTTGTCATAGGTTCGAACTGCGAACGTCTGTATATGATTAGGAAAAACTCTTTCGGGCTTTAAACACTAACAAAACGAAATTGTATATTAAAAGGTTCGTTGAGGTGATACAATGTCTGTTATGGACTGCAGTTATGAATTAGCGTGTCCTTCTTCATTGCATAAAATCGAAGTCCTCTAACATCTGGCAATTATCGCAAAAGACGCTGTCGTCGGAGTATACCTGCAACATTTAACCTTAAAGCTTAATCTTGAGGTGACATGGGAAAGATCTGCGATCGCCGAGGACGAACGATAGCGCGAGTAGAGAGTCTGGGAGCAGAAAATCTGGAGGATCAAGAACACTATTCCCGTTATAATAATAGCAATTTTTTCGTGTATTACTATGGTCCCGACAGTCTCCAAATACTTGTTAAATGGAATACTTAGCCACGTGCTTACCGTAATCCGAATGTTGGCATTCTTTCCGGCTGGGTTAGTAAAAATAAACATAACTGCCGCTTGCCTCGCTTTTGTGTTTTTCTTTACCAGGTTTAGATTCCTGGTAACTGTCTCCAGCAAAGGCACAACAAATGAATATACATATAAATGTCAATATAACTATTCGCAACATGTTCATGACATAAGCTGTAACGAAGTTGCTATTTCGAAATAAACCAAATTCTGTGAACATTAATGATAAGTTCGGGGGCATTTTGACGTCTGTTTATTTTAAATCATGTCTTGTTTTGTAACAAGCACTTAGGTTACAAACAAATGTCTTGCTGTTTATCACGTAGAATTAACACTTGTTATGAAAAGGATGCCCGGCTTTGTATTCCTCAGTAGACAAGTTGAGCATCTAGGCGTTAAAAGACAAAATAAATACAAAATTAAGGATTTTTTTACAGCGATGATACATTCTCGAAACCATATCATTTTCAGATTTATTCCATTTTTTTTCGCCTTGTACAAATTGACCCGAGATCTGGTGTCCTCCATGCCTTTTTGTTTAGAAGGCAAAAGAAAAAGTATCCTTTTTATAATCAGTCCCGAAGATCCAATCCATTCCTCAATTTTTCACGGGATCATTTGCGGTCGACTTTGGGGATCACTTGCGGTCGAGGATCATTTGTGGTCCATTTTGGGGATCACTTGCGGTCTCGGGATCACTTGCGGTCGGGGATCACTTGCGGTACTGTACAGTACTTTGGAAAATTCTAAAAATAATGATAAAACAGGACGTACTTCGATAAGATCTTCGATAACACAAGTGATAACATTGAAGTGTGAAGTCTTGGCATATATTATGCACCTGTCATCGGCTAGCCGGCCTGCGCGGCAGGTATTTGAAAGGGAAGGGAAAGGGGGCTTTTGGAGCGAGAGAAACGCGAAGGGGCGCGTTACTACTCCCTCCTTCCTCGCGCGCCCCTAACCTATTAAAGATCTTGCCCTCTTCCAATTATCCCTCTTTGTCCTGGGGTGCTTACCATTTCACAGAAAAATCCGGTTGGAGTGTGAAAAGCATAATGGTAAGCGATTTACCAATTTACCGCAGAAATGCCACATCCGTTGCGGTTTGAATCCAAAAAAGGGGCGAATTTGTGTAGCGTGAGTCTGGAACCGAGAAATTGGTAAATGGTAAGCAACATTCCGTTTGGTTCGTACCAACCGGAATGAAAGGACTACCTCAAAACGTACTCCTCAATTTTCGGTTGGAAATTCCGAAAAGTGACCTTACCATTTACCTTCCATCCGGAATTTCCGAAATTTTCTGTCAAATGGTAAGCACCCCTGATCGCAGTTTAGCTTGCCCCAGAGGTAGGAAGCCGGGGCGCATTACGTTAGGGGAATTTGTCACGGATATGTGTATCCCTGGGAAGGGGAAAATTCACAGCATTATTTTCAATTCAAAGGAAAGGGATGGGCGGATTAAAAATTTTGTTAAATCGCAGACCACAACCGTGGAGACGTCTCCGGGATTTACTGCTTTCCCCAACCCATAAATACCTGGACGAAAGATCAGTGCGGGAGTGCTTTTTTGCAGCTTTTTGACTGATCTTTTCATGGCTTTTTAAGCTAAATTTATTACACGGCTGCTTTTGTGGTCTTTGTTAACAGTTGTGCGCAATTAGCAAAACCGCAAACTACACAGGCTACAACTACTGACACTACTGTATCATACCAAGATCATAAAAGTTATGAAGTGGATATCAGAGAGATTTTTCATCGAGAAGCACTTGATTTGTCTTGATGAATTCCCCCACCCCTGGGTAATATTCTTAACTTTGCTCCAACCAACTATTTGGGTATAGGTGTGCCGCTAGGGGGTTTGAAACCCTGACCCTGTTTAAGAGAAAAAAATTCCTAAAATACATTCCCTGTTTAGGACAATACCATCAATTTTATTGCCCTGTTTAGGTAGTACCACTCTTAATCACTGCATACTGAAATGTCAGACTTACGCCGGAAGTAAAATCAGGTTTAATTGTGTTGTACTGGTGATTAACACTACTTTTTCCTGTTATTAAGGCCATCAAGTCAAAAGGTTGTTGTATTTTTTTTCTTGCAGCCACAAGCAATAGTTTATGTTTGGGATTTTTGAAACATGACCTTACGTTAAAAACAGAAACCTCTTCAAGCCGAGTTCCGATTCGTCAGGTTCTCTCTTCGTTACGACGGTTATAGAGAAACTTTCGACTCTTCGCTTTTGTGATGTGAACGGTTGATTATCGACTGCACTTAGAAAATATGAAGTAAGTGAACATTTTTTTTCTGATTCTTTTATTCCTTTTGCTGATAGGACGCGCGATCCAGTGAGATTAAAAAAAGTTCTACTTGCCATGGTATAAAGCCTTGACGAAAATAATAGAACCAGTCGGCGAGTGGTTATCAAAATATTTCTGTTTTTCGCTCCCTGCAATACCTGTTAAGTGAGCTCGTGTGTGTTAAGTCAGCTTGACTTTCTTGCAAAAGCCGGACTGTTTTAATTAAAACTAGCAGCAAAAGGAATAACGCTAAAATACGGTTTTTTTTGAAAATAGCAACAACAACAATAATAAAATTTGATCTTGATTAACAATTACAGGGCAGTGCATTATTTGGAATTTGTGCCATTGATCAGTTTTAGAATTTTATTACATAAAACAACTCTAAGGCTGTAAACAACACTCCCAATCGCAAACATAATCCATGCTTTTTAAAATATAACATAGCACTGTACGGCGGCAAAGATGCAACCTGACTTAGGAAGACTCCCCAAAATGTTTAGACCATCATGGTCTCCTTCACTTGACTCCTTTAGCATATCTTTAACATTATATCTTGAAGTGCTGGAAATACTTCAACCTGCCTGGAAAGCCGAGTAAAAAGGTCACCCAAGATCTTCACGAGCAAAATTGGTAGGATTTTGAAGAACTGCCCTCTCATGGATTCAGCTTTTAAAGGCGATGGATGTACTGTGTTACTTGAAGTTTTTAAGTGTGTTTTTATACGTTTCCTTTTAGATTGCTTATGATATTTACAAGTCTTTTGACTGTGGCGTATGTTTCCTGCGTAGAGCAAGGTTGGTTTTTCTTCAAGCAATTCTTTGTGGTATACACCCCAGCCATTCTTTCAGGTTTTCAGGAAGTATCATTAGGCAGGCGATTTAGCTAAGACAACGCGACCACAGTAACGACGGCGAGCGCAGATCTAAAAACAGGCTAAATCAATGGCAGAGCGGTCGCAAATTGAACACTGCCTGGAAGTCGCATTCAGTCCTTTTTGCGCCCTTTGGCGTTCTCATTTAGCTTTAAGTTGTCCGGTAAATCTGCCGATTGGCTACTTTGCATTTGAGGACGAGTGTGAAAAGCTGGTTGATGTTGTATCGATTACTATATAGGACTGTTTGGAGGACACATCTTTTTCATATATAAGACATTTACCAGATGGTAAATGCAGTTAATGGAACATGAAGCTCCAGGGGTGGGTAGGCTAAGGTAGCCTGCCCCAATGTATGCTTGTTGTATCTTAAAAGCCTTATTTACATGTATGAATGAAAGCACGCTTATTGTAAGATACAAAGAAAAGCTGTTCAATTTGTCGTATGTTTGTCATCATACTTTCTTAGCATTGCGCAGATTGGTCCCTGTTTTTCAAGGCCCTATTCATGCCTAGACTTAAATCATGATAAGACTAGGTAGCTTATGGTACAACTACATTTATTGGTCGAGATTTGAGACACTGTCTAGCTATAAAAGTGCTGCTATTTCACACCTAGTCATTATTCGCCTAGCTTGCACGAAAGTTATTGTAGTTATTGTCTTATTTGCCTGCGTGCGCTATCTAGTTGTATTACCTTTTCTTGCGTATCTTAAGCGGAATAGTGACATTAATATATATATATATATACCAGGGAGTTTATTCAACAACGTCGACTACAGCCACGAAAACGTCTTAATACTGATTTCACGCTGCTTTTTCCATCTCGTTCAATTCGTCAAATGGTGACAAATTTTTCTAGAGCTAAATTCTAAAAAAGCTGTATCAAAAGTTCGGGAAAATAATGAGAAACTCTTTGTCTTGTGTTCACGTCCTCAACAAAATGTGAAATTAGGCACTTTCACGTCGTCTTGCAGAGACGGCAAAGAAATATAGAAAAATAAAAGCGTGATGTGTTACTACTGCTTTTTTGACTTCGTTGTCGTCACGGTCGTCGTTGCTTTAGCTCCCTATTAGCTTTATATTACTAGGCTTCGCGGGAAGCTGGTCAAGGATTCGACCCCCAAACCGCCATTCCTGTATAGGAATTTGACATAACATTGACCCTGTCTCAAGTGCAATCTCCAAATGGCCAGTTCTAGTTCCCGGAGCATAGGTACGGTTTCCTTTGGTCACGTGGTGCCCTCGGAGAGGAGAAACCATTACGCATAGGCTGGTTAATATAATGAGTGACGAATAAGGGGGCTCTGTCAATATATTTAGAGTCATATTTGTTCAGCGTTCTGATTGAAGTCTTAAAATTGAAACAAACCTCAAAACGTTAGTTTCGTAATATGGAAAACACGGAGATAACAGTAAACTATAAAGGATTTAAAAGGGATCTATGATGAAGGAGATTGCATGACAAGGATCAAACACAAACTTTTGGCAAAATTTGGGCCGAATTTTTCAAGCTGCAGAAACCGTGACGTACCTTGATCGTTTAGAGCGCAAAGTAAAGCGAGGACAGTGCAGTGCAGGTAATTGCTTAGTTGAGCTCCTGTTCTTTTCGTTCGCCAAAGCGGGTGGCTTGAACGTAGGCATTTTTTTTTTTTTGAAAGATGATTATTTTTTAATTCCTACTTGTATTTACCAACATGTATTCTTTGGATCAAGACAAGAAACGCGTCAAAGAGGCTTTTACTGAAAGACTTGTAAATGCCATCAAACTTCACAAGGACGGCCAAGGGCACCCTGTGATTAATCCTGCATCTTTAGCTCTCTTCAGTGGAAACAGCAGAGAGGAAGTCAACGTGCTGAGATCTCAAAAGCACAGCCGAAACGCGCGTGGTATCTCCCATTCACACATCACTAAACACGATAAAGGTGGCTGGCATGCAGATTATTGAAATATTTAAACGCCCATTTTCAGGAATGTTTTAAGTTTCGCTGAAGGGCACGAATGGTATTATCTCCCTGCCTTCATGGCCTTGCTAGTCTCTGATCTGAAAAGTCCTTATGAATCAAATGAGATCTTAGTGTGAAATAAGGCACCTCTCCGCCTTAACTGTTTAGAGTGGTACGTGTTCTTCGTCTGTGCTAGATTTAACTTTACCTTTTCATCCTCTTATGGACTGAATTTTCTGAGTCCATTCACAACTGTACAATTATTGCCTAGCTTTACAAAGATTATTTCTTCCTCTTAACCTGATAAAGCAAATCAGCTAAAGTAAAGCCTCAAAAGGCAACCTGTCCTTAATAGTCCTATTCTATTTTCCGGCGGACAGTCCATGCAGTTTTTCGTATTTTAAAGACCCGGATCTCACCTCTCATCTCTCACCTGTTGCACCGCAGTATACACCACCCAACTGCCAAAATAACCTTCCCGCAAAAAGCCATTTAAGACTCATTATCAGTAATGCACTAGCCTGCATGACAGGCGCTTTATGAGCCAAGCGGGGCGAACGCGATATTTCGCGCGGAGTGCGACACGAGGGCGAACTCTTCCCCTCGTCTCGCGCTTCGCGCTCGTGTCGCGCTCCGCGCGAAATATCGCGTTCGCCCCGCTTGGCTCATAAAGCGCCTGTCATGCAGGCTAGTAATGCACAAAATGACCTACCTACTAGACATTCCCTTCGGTTTTTTAAACATTCCAATTTTTGGAAACTGTTGATATTTTGATTCTTTGTTAAGCATGAATTTGCCATATAATAAACATTTTGATACCGAAAAATGTTTTATCCCCCTCCCAAAAAAGGTCATTGCAATATCCGCCATTTATCTGGAAACTGTCACTTACCTTTGACCCCAAGGTGGACATTGCGTTATAGGAAGGTTGAACCCATTTGATTGTTCATGACACGTGCCTTTACGTTGTATACACAGGGCCATGCGTACAGCGAAGAAGCAAAATCCAAGGGAGAAGTGCAAAGAGAGGTAAATAGCTCGTACTTCCTCTAACGGTATCGTAAGTCAATTTATACCTTTATGATACTAATAACCATTGTTATTTTCCCATCCTTTTCTTTCAGCTTTTAACGCTTCATATGGTCTAGATGCTCCATTTGACTTTTCCATTCCGAGTAAGTCACTTATACTATCATGCCACTACAACAACTGACTTCCATTCTGTTATTCGTACTGACTGCCTATCCGTACAATATTATAAAAATGCTTAATACGCCTTTATGACTTAATATTATTACATTTACAGCTATATCTAGTTCCCTAGATGATGTGCTTTGTCCTGGAGTAGCTGGGCTTCCTGCGACGGTTTTCATCGGAGCTACACCAGCAACTGTACCAACCATAGCAACTGTTACTTCAAAGCCAACTGCCGCAACTCCTAAAGTGACTGTGTCACCAGCGGTAGCTGCTGCAAACTCGGCTGCTGCGGCAAAAACGGCAGCTAAATCCAAAGCAGTGCAAGCAGCAAAACAAGCTGTCGCCGCAGCAAAAGCAGCAGCAGCTAATGCAGCAGCAAAGGCAAAGGCAGCTATGGCTGCAAAAAAGGCGGCTGCAGCCAAAGCTGCGGCAGCGAGACAAGCAGCGACGCAAGCAAAGGCTGCAGCAGCAGCACAAGCTCGGGCTGCTGCCAAAGCTATGGCTGTGGCAAAAGCAGCTGCAGCAGCTAAGAAGGCTGCCGCGGCTAAGGCGCAAGCAACGAAGAAATCAGCGGCGGCTGCGAAGGCAGCATTAGCTGCCAGGAAAGCAAACGCTTTCAGGACAGCAGCTGCAGCTAAAGCAACAGCAGCCGCAGCTAAAGCAAAGGCAGCTCAGAAAGCAGCACAAAAAGCAAAAGCAAATGCTGCAATCAAAGCAGCAGCTAAGCTTCAAGCGCGAGCAGCCGCAGTCAAATCAGCTGTTGCCGCCAGAGCAGCCGCAGCCAGGTCAAGAAAGGCATCGAAGACTGCTGCAGCTGTCAAAGCTGCGGCAAAAGCAAAAGTGGCAGCAGCTGCAAAGGCGCAAGTAGCAGCAAATGCAGCCAAAGTAGCCAAGAAACAAGCAGCTGTCAAAGCAGCGGTAGCAAATGCAAAGGCAGCTTCAGCTAAAAACGCTGCGGCGGCTTCCAAGGTTGCAGCTAAAGTGCAAGCAGCAAAAGCGGCCCAGGCAGCAGCAGCCGCAAAAAACGCAGGCAAACCAACCCTAGCTCCAACAACAGCGCCAATAATAACGCCACCAAGGACTTCCTCACCATCGGCAGGGCCTTCAGCTAAACCAGGGGTGCTCACCGGAACGAAAAAGCCCAGTTTAAGTACGCCCATTACGGCAAAAACAGCTGCAACTACACCACTAGTGGTGGCGACAACCCCAAGACCGAGGACAACAGCTTCTGTTACAAACAGGCCAGGTTGGTAGTCTTATTTTAGTTAACCTTGCTGATCCGGACGCTTTGTTTTGAATAATTCGGACGATCGTAATAGGATAATTGTTTGCTCTCTTGTCATTCTTTACCAATTCCCATTCATTGTTCCTTATGCGAATCAGCAACTCTCAACATCTTTATTCTGCTGTGAACTACACATTTACCACCAATTAAAATTGAACGATGTACGGACTGTTTTCGCGGCACAACGTCTTAAACTAATATTGTTTTTTATTATGTTGTAAAGGCTTAACCAAAATGGGAACCCACGCCCAACAGAACATTGCGATTTCCCGTCTTCATTGACTGTCAGTTTCATAGTCGTCCTTTTCAATTAGTTGTTGTATTGTACTGCTTTCAAAGGTTCTCCTGTGAAATCGTTTAATGCTGTTGTGCGAATACCCAGTGGCAAACACCATCCCGCACTGAACAACAAACAATCTTCTGAGTTTAAAGGGCTTCAAAAACAACTATGTAATAAGGTGAGAATAAACTTCCATTTTCCTTCAAAACGTACTCCGCTTGAATCTGAGGTGTTCTTGTTTTTAGGTATTGTGGCGGTTTCTTTCAAAACAAAGTTTATTCTGTTTTTTCTGAAGTTCTTGATAGTGACAGAAGCTTACGGCTGACACTCGATAGAAGTGGGTAGAGAAGTAGTCTGCATAGCTGGCGGTATTTTTGTGGTGTTTTTTTCTTCTTTTGTGGTTCGCAAAGTAAGAGTTTAAACAGCGCGAATGATGAACCGAGTTCGAAACAGGAAACGATGGGGGAGGGGGCGCGGGTAGAAGGCCCCCTACCATCGTTTCCTTTTTCGTCCCTGGTTTAGCTTTCGCGCGGTTGTATCTCTTACTTTACGAACTACAAAAGAAAAAACCCACCAAAAATACCGCCAGCTACTCTGGCTAGTAGAGAAGGAACAAGAGAATTGCTCTTTCTTTTTCGCTTTTGCTCTTTTGTTTATGGTTACAGCTTCAGTCTTTGCTTCCATTACTTCTATCGGTTGTATTAATAATAGTAGTGACAGGGTGAGGAGCAGCTTTATTTCTCTCACTGAATGACGTCACCGACGAAGACTTCCCTTTAAACTGTCTCAGTCAGTCTTGAATAAGTGTTTTTCAAACTGTTTACTCCTTTAGGTTAAGTCAGCTATAAAAGCAGTAACGCAATGTCGTGTTCAAAGTTTCCGGTAGGTGGTGACATCAAACATTGTTCAGTTAAACTTGAATGAAAACGCATATTGCTTAGCTTGTCTCTGATAAAGTCAGAGTTCGGATTTCATTGAAGCCTGCATCTCTCTTCGGCTCCATTACGGTAAATGGATAACATTTCTAAGTGCAATGAGGGCGAGAGGAATAATTGTTTAGTAAAATCCAACTAGTTGTTAAAAAATATGTAGACGAAACAACTTGGGTACTGTGAAGTACTGTGCTAGGACGTCTGTGAGCGGCCTTTGCGTTACAAGTGTGAGGCAGGGAAAAACAATGCAAGTAAAAGGCAAAGCTAAGACATTATTTTGGGAAATCCAGGTGCAACCATTAGGAAGGACGGAGGACACTTCACCTCTCTTTAGTTTTCCTATTATGTCAAATTGTGATCTTAGTTTCTAGGAATACTGGGTTATGTTTTTTATCGCGCATGTGAAAATATATATGTTTTAGTTGTTTGCATGATGGTACAAGTATATCAGCCCTTATAGTTATGTAGGTCCCTGCTTTTGCTTCAGAATGTCATCCGCATGCGCAGAAATGAATAAACTATGTATATCATTGACGGTCCATGTTCAAGTTAGCATTTAGTAGCCCAGTAAGTGCCGTATCTAGACCGTGAGATAACGGGGGGTGGCCGATCATCGAGACCCTTAGATAATAGGGGGGCGGCTCCAAAAAAGTTTTTTTCGGCCCTTCGGGTCTCCTTTTTTTTCTTCAAACAACCAAATTGTGCCTACCTTTCACAACGCTTCCTTGCCAACACAAAAAATTCAATCATTGCAACGACAAGAAAAAGGAAGGAGAACGTTTCACTCCGGGCCATTCCGCAACTAGAACGCCCCACAATTTATTTAAGAGAAAGAGACAACAATACATCTATGGTGTTATCGGTGCCCGTTGAAGTATACCTTTGCAAAGCATTGCGATTACGGCAAGATCATGATGATAATGAAGTACTTCTATGCCACATGCTAGGACGTTACTCAGTCTGTTTTGGACTCAGTGGCTGATTCAGGGGAGGGGCCCAGGGGCGGCGCCCCCTCTATTTCTTTAACAAACTGAGGCCCGAAGGGCCGAAAAAAATTTTTTCTGAGACCGGAGTCCCCCCCCCCCCCCCCCCCTTATCTCAGGGTCTGGATGACTGGGGCGCCCCTTATCTGATGGTCTGGATCCGCCACTGGTAGTGAACCCCGTTCACGAGACTCCTGATCAGAATGGAGGTTAAATAAGTGCACACTATACTACTAAGTTTCTTGTGTTTCTTTGCAGACCTGGAAGTCTGTTAGTGGACTTTTATCTGAAGTTCCTTAGCACCATATATAACCCCGTGCAGCTGTTGCTTAATCTACTTAAAACTGGGTTTGTTGGAAGTATTCCAGTTGATAAGGTGCCAAAGAGACTCTACAATGGGACAGGTATGTGGATAGGGGGTTTTGTGTACGTTGCACCAGCGCATAGATTCAGACCAAAGTCGCGTCGAATAGAGGCTACAAAAATGAATAGTGCCGCAGGCATAGCAACTAGATCAGTCCTGTAGTCTTTTGCGGACGCCTAAAATCCCCTTAACAGGGGCGTAGCTAAAAATTTTCCAGAGGTACGCAGAATTTCCCAAGTCAACCCAAACCTCTCTCCTTATTCGTTTTTGCGTTAAATTCCCCTCTTTTATCGGTATTGTGACCACCTTGTTCTTCAGGCAGCAGTATTTACGGCTTTCGCATATAACAAAAGCTGTAAAACGCCTTATTTCCCCAAAGGGGAACTAAAAAATAAAGTCAATTCGCGCCTCTTTTCAACTGTGCCTTATCTACCTTCTTTTCCCTTGCTTTGCTTTTCTATTTTGTGTTTGTTTGTTGCGTCAATCTCATTTTTTTTCCGTCTGTTTCAGGAGTCACGTTCCCTCCAGGTTTTTCTGGCTGCAAGCCTGTAGGCTGTCCAAACCCCTGTCTTCCTCCTACATGCAGTACAGTGTGTTCAATTGGAATTGAATGCTCCAACCCTGTTACCACTTTGCCATTGGTTCCGACTCCAGTCGTTGCTCCCACAGTGCCAGTAATTCCTATGTCATACTCTGCACCGCCAATATATTTTCCAGCTCCATACCCTGCTACTCAACCCATACCTGTTCCTGCCCCCTGCCCCGTGCAGTGCGTGCAACATACGCCGCAGTTCTGCCCTGCCTACTGTCCCAGGAGATGCTGTCGAGCGGGTGTACCATTGACAAGGGCAGGCAAGAGAAGCGGAATTAAGAGACCTTATCACAGGATGGTCCTGAAACGTAATCATCAGAAGCAACTTAAGAACAACAAAAAGACTTAACAAAACCGAAATTAGACTAGGAAAACAGTAGTAAAAAAAAGGAAGTGTGAGAAATTGGCGAGGACCTCTACCTGGTGAGGTAGGACACGAAATGAAAGAAACGATTATCTAGTGGCTGGTAGCTAAAGAACTCTTCGTTTCGAAAAGCCTTATAGAACTCTTTCATAATGGCAGCTTAGTAATATATTCTTTATATGTCTGATAACTAGCCTTTCTGACCTCGTTAGCATGTGCACAATACAAAAGGATTCTTACTTTCAAACGAGACCAGCAAGGCTCATATTTACATACATATAAAAGAATAAATAAATGGGCCGCCATTACGAAAGCGGTCTCGTCAGGTTCGGAGTAGCATGTTCTGCAGAAGAAACACTAACCACCCACAAAATAAACAAATGGACCAGAATAAGAGTATAAACATAGTCGAATTTGTCCAGAGGACCAATTTTTGGACGAAAACATACCGTTCTCTTAGATGGGTAAATCCAACGCCCCATCTTCAATAAATTTATGTTTTGTAACTTCAATTTCATCGATTTTCCTCTATTCTGTAAGGGGAGGTGTTAATTGAAGGGTATATAGGGCGGTAAGCTAATAATGGCCCATATTTAGCTGTGATGTTATGTATGCCTTCAAGAGTAGTCTATTGGTAACCTCGACCCTTATCCAAAAACAGCATTACAAAAGCCCCAGAGGAAGGCATTTCAGTTTTCTCAAGTAAACTATAATACTAAAAGCGCAGAGTTTCACCCTATTCCAGGTGATCTGTGACGTCACTGCGCCGGCCTGGGGAAAGAAATTTTAATGCCGTATCCCATAAACCAACGCGCGCACCAATTCAATTCAATTCAATCTGTTCCCGTCAGCTTTGGTTTATGGGATACGGCATTAAAATTTCTTTCCCCAGGCCCCCGAAGTGACGTCACAGATCACCTGGTTAAACACCCGTATAAAACTGTTTCATTCTCAGGGAGGACGATGCACAAGTTTCATAAATGGTACAGCAATCCACCCATATATATATAATTCTTATTAATTAAACGGCTAGCTAAACTTGTTCGCCGGCAAACGTCTGTAAACAGAAACTTCACTGAACTTGTTGAATCACGTTTGGCACTCCCAATTTGATTTGCGTCCAATTTTTTTCCAGTTAAAGTGATCTCAGCATCATTATTTTTTTTCCTTTTTAACTAAGGGATAGTTGACACCCAGGCATAGCTTTGAAAGAGACTTTCGTCAAGTCAATGTGAACTGCACCGACCTTTCCAACTTGCTTTTTGTCTTCGGGGATGTGTGTGTGGGGGTGGGTGTGTGTGTGTGGGTGGGGCTGGGGGGTCAGGGGAAGTACTCCCATACATCGGCTAGATAGGGTATGTATAAATGTCCAATAGGGTATTGCTCTTGAGGGTCTTTATCTTTAAAAACGGTAGTACCATTTTTGCCCTTGTTAGCGTTGTGTTCTCGATGTGATCCTTTGATAGGCTACTAGTAAATTGCATCGTCTAAAATTCAAGAGCGTGAATGAATGCACAGGAACATCATCTGCTTATACTATGGAATAGCTATCGTTTAGAGTATTAGGAAAGCCTTTTAATGAAAGTTTGCGTGTTAGTTTTTGTTTTTTTTCCTTGAATGTCTTTTTCGGGTTTGGGCTTTAAATAAGATACCTATCATTAAAAAATTTTTGTTATGTGCCATCCGTAAATAGGGTCAGGGTTTTATAGGTTTTATAAGGCGCTGGGCGGCACACACCTATTTAAAATTTATGGAAGTTTTTTTCCGGACAAAAACTGACGTTCATTTCTGCTGTAGGCAACTTAAAGAATTTAAAAAAATAATAAAATACATACAGTAGCTGGACCCCCCAAATAACTAGTAAAGCTAAGCTAGTTGGGTAACAATAAAGAGTAGTTTTCGTGGAAAGTACGAACTTGAAGGCGCGCGAAAAAGAAGGGGCGGGAAAGACCCGCGGGAAATAAACTGTGCGCAGCCTAGTCCCTAGGCGTTCTCGGCGCGGTCAATCCTGGACTCTACCGTGAGCTGTGACGTCACCGAGAGATGCTCTCCAGACTTCGCGCGGACAACGGGTCAAGAGAGAACGCCTAGGGACTAGGCTGAACTGTGCGCACACGAGCCACGCAACTTGACGAAAAACGAAATGGCCGATCGACAAACAATTTGAGTTGCATTGCGTGCCTATGTGACAAGAAACAAGCCTTTCCTTCGAGTAACAAATTTCGTCAAAACATTAATTACAGACATACTACTGGTCCTCTCAGGTGAGTTGCTTTTGTTAGCATTTGTAGTATTTATCAACCAAAAACGAGACAGCTTCTAAAAACTGACCTCTGTTTATTTTTTCAAAATCAAAAAAAAAAAATAAAGGTATCAGAAAACAAAATATACTTATAGCCGATTTAAAATGAATATTTACTACTTTGCATAGACATCTAACAAGATAGAAAATACAAAAATATGACTATATTATAAACTTATATAAAAATATGTTGATTGAAAAAGTTGCTCAGCTTAATTCATACAGATCCAAAGTACACCAGCACAGCTCGTTTTGGATATTTTCAAGGTTTTGAAAACCTTACGAATCAAGAGCTTTTAATCAGTGGAATATAAAATCAAAGGTTTAACTACTGATGCTGTAAATTTTTTTCTTTTAAAAGTTAAAAAAATATTTTCTCAACTTTTCAAGTTCACTTTCTTACAAGTGGCCTTCCAACGCCATCGCGTCTATACCTTCAAGCTTTTAGGTTTTAAAGTTCTATCAGAATTCTGGTTCTAAGCTTATATATAAGGCTCCTATCTAATAGCCGAATTTCAGACATCCCTTGGAGGTGCACAGAGCTCGTCTCAAACATACTGCCTGATAGGAGTATGCGACTCGAAGGCATGTCTGAAATTCCAACGAGTCATAAACTCAACCTTAACATTTCCACATAGGCAACCCCTGGACTGGGTAATGGTAAGGTCAGCTACGTGAAGGCAGTCATTTGACTTGGAAATGGTACAATATTTCAAAAGAAGTTTGAACAACTTTGATCCCTCTATACAGGCTCTACTTAGACTACAATTGTCAATGTAGACTCTTCAAACTCTTTGAAGCACAAATCTCATATAGAGAAGGGTGAGATGGAAATGTTGTAGTTAACCAAGATTTGATCTTTCTCCTTTCGTCGACAAAACAGAGCTGCTAGGAAGCCAAAAAAAAAACCTCACTCCTCTTATGATATGGGCGTTTATTTCCCCTAGGGTTTATTAAAATCACTCAAATTTCAATTTCATCATTCACATTCACGTGTGAGGGTTGCCTGTGAAAAGGGCTGTGTAAGGTCTTGTTTCGATTGGCAAATTCTAATTCCCCTGCATGATTAAAGACTCATTGTATATTAGACAGCTACCTTTAAATATAGCTAAATTTTACTACTGATTGATAAAAACTACTTTGCAATCCAGAAGTGAAGGGAATGTTATGATATGCACGTTACTTAAAACTCAAATGGCGAAAAGTAATGACAGATTTGTCTGATAAAATATGTGTAAGCATCAGTGACTAATTTCTTCATCAATAACTTAAGAACTTCTATTTTTTATCTCATGACACGCATCAATGAGTACCACGTACTGTTATATTTCATTCATGCAATTTCCTGCTAAGTCCGCATCGACAAACACGTTATAAGAAATAGTAAAATCTTAATATATCAATAAAATAATATTTCAAAAATAATGTTTTAATCTCCTTTCTGTAATTATTTGAATTGCCGCTTTCAAAAAATATTTTTCCTGCTAGAAGAAGAATTTTGAGGCATTGGTTACCTAGTTCTTTGTTTTAGCGTGTGTGCAAGAAATAGTTTAAGATCTGTATACATTAACCACTAGCTGATTATCAATAAGTTAGATTATTATTCATTCAAAATATTTTCCCGATTCTGATTGGCTAAAAGCACACGCATAATTCACCATAACCAGCTACTGATGGCCAAATTTGGGAGAATTTTGCGTTTAATGAACCGATGACGTCAAAAGTGCAGCTTTCTTGCATGTTAATGAACCGTTAACCGAGAAGACCTTGGGAGGAGGTTGAGTTGTTTTGGTTGTGAAAACAAAAATGGCGGACACTTCACTCGTTTCAAGCTTAAGAACTAGGCGAAATAATTCCTAAAAAATGGCAAGAACATCAAGAAGACAACTCGAAGTGTGACATCTGCTATTTGGAGAATATTTGCGGAGCTGAGCAACCCTAAATGTGCACAATCAAAGAGGAACTTGACATCGATGGGTCGATGAAGGTAAGCATGTTCTAGGCATGTTTTTAAACTAGGAATTATTTTGAATGAATAATAAAACAATTATTGAATTCGGCTTTCGTATCATATGAAGAATTATGGAGATCTCGGAGGGTGTTATCCACCTCGGCCTACGGCCTCGACGGATAACACCCTCCTCGATCTCCACAATTCTTCATAAGATACTCAGCCTCATTCATTAATTGTTAATTAAACACTGCTTATGTAATAACATGTCATACTATTTTTGCTCTCCTGATGCCAACAAAACCATTCTGTCTAATAATGAATTGACTCTGTCGCTAAAAATTTAAAACTCAAGAAATAATTTTCTATTTTTTCTAAGTAGTTAAAAAAAGTACCCCTTAAAACTACTACCGATTTTATCTCTGTACATTATGTAGTACACGTTTTGTGAAAAACGAAGATGACAGAGTTATATCCATAAATAGATTAACATTCATCCTTCAAACACGAACAAGGAAGTATTTAAGACATAAGCCATAAATAGATATCCCACTCGATCTCCATTTAACACCTGTTCGAGTACATACTCCAGGGTTTTCTTTAAGAGATGGGGGCCGGGGATTCTCCCCAGCTACTATGAACGTGCCCCCCCCCCCCCCGGCTTCTTTTAGGAGAAAAATAGAACCAGAAGAAATCCTTAGCTGTTAGATTCCCCGTCTACTTGTTATGTTTACCCGGGAACTTGAAATCTTAGTGACAACCCTGATACTCGCACTATTTCTCTAGTAGTAATTAGGTGGTTTTCAATAACAATAGAGTGATTTTGCTATGTTATTTAATTTCTATGGTCTTCTGTTTTTATATATTTATTTATATATGTTATTTTTTATTTTTTTTTGGTGTCTTGCATCACTCTTTTTTCCAGCCATGGCTAATCACCACCACAATCAAACGTCACAACTAACCTTATCTGACTGATTAATTGGTTGTCTGCATCTGCCATGATTGATATAACTACTATGGTTTGGTTTTTATAACATTTAAGACAAAAGGTCCACTATTTAACATAGTACAACTCGTACATACTGTTACCATTACCCCATTGATCAAATGATAAACACACTCTACTGTAAAGTAAATTAATCCTAATTCCTGGGGCTACGAGGTGGTCTTCGAGGTGGTTGAGGGGGTGGAGTACCTGCGAGTAAACATATTAAGTCTGTTAGTAGGTGCTTATTTAAAATTTTGGCTAAGAGGATGAGTTCTTTATTGGAAGGAGTGTGCTTAATCCAGGGGGGAGCTTATTAAGTACTCCTGTTAGTAATCAAGTCATAATGACTACCTTAGTCCCATTCCACAGTTTATGCACAGAGTTATCAATAAAGTGGCAACAGAAACAGGTTTTCTTAGTATCCCTACTACTAAAGGAGTGATGGGGGAGGGGAGGGGGGCACATTTTCGAGGAGGGCTTGTTTGATATTTTGTCCTCGGAGGTAGGTGCTTATTTAGGGAAGGGCACATATTAGAGCATGGGCGCTTACTTGAGGAAATACTGTAGTCAAGACTGTGCACGTAAACTAAATTAGACAAAATTTGAACGTTGGATTCCTCTAGAGTAATGCCACATGACCTGTATTGGAATAATGATAATGATAATAATAATACTAATAACAACAACAACAACAATAATAATAATAATAATAATAACATTAGTAAACAGGAAAAAGGTCTATTAAGTAATAAGGTAATTTAGTTGTGATATAATTTAATAATAATAATATTTTTGCTTATTTACAAGTGTGACCAAGGAGTTACACTTGGGACTACTGACAACAAATCTAGCTTACGGCTATGGTGGCCATTGAACTCAAGGCCTCCAGCAATCCAAGTGTGCTAACGGCTGGGCCCTGCTGCCTCCTCTTATAACTGGTATAATCAATTATTACTATAACCATTATAGACATGCAAAAAACATAAGATACAAGCAGACAAACCTCTACCAGTTGGGATTGGGAAGACAGGTACTCCAGCATGTCTGACTCTCTCAGAGGGTGGAACAGGGGCAGGAGATCTTGTTACATCAGAGGGAGGTGACAAAGGAGGGCGGGGTGATGGACGAGGTGCAACTTTAGGAGGTGTTGATTCTAGTATGGGCTCAGGAAGCCTCTGCCTTTCAGATGATGGCTCCTAGCATATGAGGAAAGCAAGAACAAAAATGGTGATTTCAACATGTGACTTTTTGAAATATAACATAAAGCAAATCTATTTCATAGGAATTTACCTTTAACTGTGCATTGTAGCCCATGCCACCTGGAGAAAAGATACAGTGACATATCAGTGTGCATAAAACAAGATAACTGATAACACTACACAGGTCCAATATAACACATACTCTTTTGTAATGTTTAAAAAGCGAGTAGGAGTGTATTATCAGGTTTAAAACCTTGAGGTGAAGGCAAGAGTTTTTAAAGCTGATAATACATGACTGCAAATTTTTTGAATGGTTTAAAAAATCTCTGATATAGATCAACTCATTCTTACACTAATATTTAGATTTGGGGTTATTCTGGTCTAAAAAATTGGACGTAAAGTTTAGCGTTTCTTTACCAGATGTAAAGACGCGCTCATTAAACATTAATTTCTTTTGTTTTTCTTTATGAATTATTAATGTATTTGTGGAGGTCAATGAACTAATAAGTACACTATATAAAATCTACAAAAGGTGATTGAGTTTTTCAGCTGTTAAAGAAAATGGCAAGTACAGTAAACACCTGCATAATTAAGAACAAGTGGATTAAAAACATCAGGCTAAAAGTTGATCAGTAAAGCACCATTATATATATATATATATATATATATATATATAATCCGTAAAGTAAAATCACTCAACTCTGATGACCATAAGTTTAATACAAACTTGTTTCGTAGGTGTTACCACCCCTACGGTGGTAACACCTACGAAACAAGTTTGTATTAAACTTATGGTCATCAGAGTTGAGTGATTTTACTTTACGGATTATACCGCTCCTTCACTGTAGAGCACTTTATTGGATCACCGGTGAATCTTCAACTTGGATATATATATACACCCGTTTTCAGAAACGTTTTCATATGGAGAGATATATAGATAGATATATACTTTTGTTATCTTGCACGTGCGCCCGTGGGCATTTTTCACTTGTTATTGTCTAACTTGTGAAAAAATTCGGTTCAACGATAAATTTTCTTTTCTTCAGGTTCTTTGTTCCAATTTGTCAATAAAAAAATAATGCACGAATATTGTCTGCAATTCCCTTGATTTGCGTTCTCTTGAAAATTAAAGAATGCGGAATTCGGTCAGTTATAGGTCATATAATTGTTGTCGTTACAGAATAGGGGGAAAAACATCAAAGATTTTCCTTTTTAAAACAACGCAGATAAAATGAAAAAAATTGTATTTTCGAAACCGTTGATTCTTTTTTTCTGAGAAGGAAGATGTGACTGTGGATGTCCATATTGGATATGTGGGAAGGAGCAACAATATTAAAGCAGTTGTTAAAACGGACTAAGACGTTCATAGAAGCAGACTTTATCATAACCATGATGAGCTGGTCATATATATTAATGTCTCGCTTTTTTCATGTAAAATCACGACATGTATAAGGCAACGTTTCACTGAAGACAGAATAAACTCTCGGCCACAAATGCTTTGAAGTTAGTTTACAGTTTTTCTTTAAAGCACGCCCCTGGACAGCGCATTTTTTAATACACTCCATCAATAAAAATGCTTCGTCACTTGCTACAGATGCCATGGCATTTGGCCTACCATTCGGTGACCCCATATAACTCGGCTGCTTCGCGGGATGTTTTTCTCATTCCCAAAATCAGCTATATAATTCGTCGTTGCAAATTTGTATTGCAGGGCGCATGCATTTTTCTAAAAAAAAAAACGCAAAACGACATGTTCTTTTCAAATTGGAACAAAAAAACCCGACGAAGAAAAAATTTATCGTTGAACCGAGTTTTTTCACAAGTTGGACAATGACAAGTGAAAAATGCACACGTGCGCACGTGCAAGAAAACAAAAGTATATATATATCTATATATCTCTCCATATATATATATATATATATATATATATATATATATATACAGCCGTTTTCAAAAACGTTTTCATATGGAGAGATATATAGATATATATATACTTTTGTTTTCTTGCACGTGCGCACGTGTGCATTTTTCACTTGTCATTGTCCAACTTGTGAAAAAACTCGGTTCAACGATAAATTTTTTCTTCGTCGGGTTTTTTTGTTCCAATTTGAAAAGAACATGTCGTTTTGCGTTTTTTTTTTTAGATAAATGCATGCGCCCTGCAATACAAATTTGCAATGACGAATTATATAGCTGATTTTGGGAATGAGAAAAACCTCCCGCGAAGCAGCCGAGTTATATGGGGTCACCGAATGGTAGGCCAAATGCCATGGCATCTGTAGCAAGTGACGAAGCATTTTTATTGATGGAGTGTATTAAAAAATGCGCTGTCCAGGGGCGTGCTTTAAAGAAAAACTGTAAACTAACTTGAAAGTATTTGTGGCCGAGAGTTTATTCTGTCTTCAGTGAGACGTTGCCTTATACATGTCGTGATTTTACATGAAAAAAAGCGAGACATTAATATATATGACCAGCTCATCATGGTTATGATAAAGTCTGCTTGTATGAACGCCTTAGTCCGCTTTAACAACTGCTTTAATATTGTTGCTCCTTCCCACATATCCAATATGGACATCCACAGTCAAATCTTCCTTCTCGGAAAAAAAAGAATCAATGGTTTCGAAAATACTTTTTTTTTTCATTTTATCTGCGTTGTTTTAAAACGGAAAATCTTTGATGTTTTTCCCCCTATTCTGTAACGACAACAATTATATGACCTATAACTGACCGAATTCCGCATTCTTTAATTTTCAAGAGAACGCAAATCAAGGGAATTGCGGACAATATTCGTGCATTATTTTTTTATTGACAAATTGGAACAAAGAACCTGAAGAAAAGAAAATTTAGCGTTGAACCAAGTTTTTTTCACAAGTTGGACAATAACAAGCGAAAGTGCACACGGGCGCACGTGTAAGAAAACAAAAGTCGTTTTCAAAAAGGTTTTCATATAGAGAGACATGTAAGGCAACGTCTCACTGAAGACAGAATAAACTCTCGGCCACAAGTGCTTTCAAGGTCTTTTAAGTTAGTTTACAATTTTTCTTAAGCACGCCCCTGGACAGCGCATTTTTAATACACTCCATCAATAAAAATGCTTCGTCACTTGCTGCAGATGCCATGCCATTTGGCCTACCAATTCGGTGACGCCGTATAACTCAGCTGCTTGGCGGGATGTTTTTCTCATTCCCAAAATCAGCTATGTAATTCGCCCTTGCAAATTTGTATTGCAGGGCGCATGCATTTTTCTAAAAAAAAAAACGCAAAACAACATGTTCTTTTCAAATTGGAACAAAAAACCCGACGAAGAAAAAATTTATCGTTGAACCGAGGTTTTTCACAAGTTGGACAATAACAAGTGACAAATGCACGGGCGCACGTGCAAGACAACAAAAGTATATATATATATCTATATATCTCTCCATATGAAAACGTTTTTGAAAACGGCTGTATATATATATATATATATATATATATATATATATACATATATATATATATATATAAAGCACCATTATATACACCCGTTTACAGAAAGGTTGACATTTCAAATATAAAGAAAAAACAAAAGGTATATATATTTATATATATTTCTGAAATGTCAACCTTTTTGTAAACGGGTGTATATATATATATATATATAATGGTGCTTTACTGATCAACTTTTAGCGTATATATATATATATATAATGGTGCTTTACTGATCAACTTTTAGCCTGATGTTTTTAATCCACTTGTCGAGCTATTTTGAAAAAATAGCTCATATGTCAGTGGTGTAAGCGTATGTATCTTTGTGGCTCTGTGGCTCTGTGGCTTTGTGGCTTTGTATGTTGGGATGTTTGTTGCAAGAGCCAATAAGGTTGAAGGTACTATGAGTTGATGCTTAGGAACCAATGAGATCTTGGCATCTATTTAAACATGGCATTGGTAAAGGTCGAACAAGGGCACTTTGAGACCGCCATCTTGATCCTTCACATTTTTTTCGTCTTTTATTACGGGTACCGAGGTGTTTGGAAGCATTACATAAAATATCTTCATGATTCAAACGCTGTGAACAGTGATGCAGCTGTTTGAGGGTTCATATTTAAGTGTGGTTGCTGCTTCGGGGCATTTCTGACCTAATTCGGCTATCGGTACAACGCACGGCAGTATGAGTTCTGTTTCACCTGCTACAACTGGGTAGAGTTAAAAGATCATATATTTTCAAATCTCTTCCAATGAAGCAATAATTGATATTTAGATATAGACTTTAATTCGAAAGTATGCGCCCTATAAAATGTGGTTTTAGAAGTTTAAAAGGCAGCTTATTTTTTGGAAAGCTGTATTGAGTATTGTTAATCCCGTAAACAAGCTTTAAAAATATTATTCTCTCGCTTACAAAGTTCAACCGACCTTTTTCGTTCTATTTAGTAAATATGCGTAACTTAAGTAGAAACAGTAGCGTTAGGGAATAAAATTGGAAGAAGCTAGTTGACACAACAATTAGATACTGTTATATTGAGTGGAGTAACATGATATAAGTAGAAATATATTTCGGCAGTTTGACAATTTTCTTGGAAGTTAATAAATGTTAGGCTATGAACCTTGACGTTGCATGAAACATAATTTAATTGCAGATGTTGTAATAAAGCCGAGGTGATTTCTTAAAATCGTTTGAGAAAATTTTGTAGTAAAACAATTTGCCTTTTTTTTACGTACGAATTGTAAAAGGGCGAAAGACCAACATCTTCACGTGCAAATTGTGTGCGTGAGTTATTTTTAGAATTCTGTTTACTAGTTTACTGTGTGATAACTCGAATTCCCTCACGTACGAAAGACGAAAGGGACAAAGTCCAACACTTTCACGTGCTAGCTGTGTGACTGTACATCTCAGGCAGCTTGGCTTTTCACAATGATAAATAGTAACTTGGACGTATGAAGACCTGTTTCCTTTTGAAACCAAATCCTTAAAAAAGGCTCCTGTCTTCTGAGAAGAAGAAATAAGTTGTCGGAGTTAAAGACTGTTTCACTGAGTAGAAGCGCACGTGAAAACCTCGTGAATTATGATGATGCAACCGTCTACCACAATGATAAAAATCCTGGTATTTCGTAACTATTCAGTATTCGATGAGTCACATTTTGGCTTAAGAAACTCTGAGGAAACCTTAGAGTTTTCCTTCTAATCAAGGTTTGGTGAGTAGAAGTTTATTTCTCTTTAACGATTTGTTTAACTTGCACCAGATGTAACAGGGAAAGACAGAAGAAATTGAATATATAGCTTGAAGATCGATTCAGCTGACCGTTTCGTGTTTTCATTTATGTACCGCAATACGCAATTTCGCACAAAAACCCAATCTACATTTAGGATGAAAGAGGTAGATTCATCACTTTTGGTAAGGTTACACCGAAGCATTAAAGTTACACTGAAGCATTCAAAATAGCTCATGCACGTTTAACGTGCCTATGTTTCTTAATTATGCAGGTGTTTATATATATATATATATAACTTCACAGAAGTTCAGGTTTCATGAGTAATCATCGTTTTATTGCTACAGAACTGTTTCGTATGGTGCAAGGACCACACTCATCAGGCAATTTCGTCAAAATTGCCTGATGAGTGTGGTCCTTGCACCATACGAAACAGTTCTGTAGCAATAAAACGATGATTACTCGTGAAACCTGAACTTCTGTGAAGTTATAGCTGATGCTCCTCAATCAATTGAGTCGAGCGCTCTACGAAATACGTTCTACTCAAAAAACGAATATATATATATATATATATAATCCGTAAAGTAAAATCATATATATATATATATAGAGGATATTACACGGTGGCGCGAAGATATGAATTTTATTTTCGAGTGGCAAAACAATATTTTACGAACGAGCGCAGCGAGTGAGTAAAATATTGTTTTTGCCACGAGAAAATAAAATTCATATCTTCAAGCCGCCGTGTAATGTTCTTTTTATTATATAGACAAAAAGACATCGATAAAGTAATAGAGGGAAATGACCGAAATTACGTCATCGATAAACTCACTAGTGAGATTATGGAAAATAAACCACTCGGGTCCCGGATGTAGCGTTTATGAATTTTACGAGTGGTATATTTCCCAGTAAAACACTCATGTCTATATAATAAATATATATATATTATATATGAATAGAACACGTGCTCTTATAAAAAAAGAAAGAGGAATAAGAATAAGAAAAAACAATTTACAGTAACTCATATTGATGAAGTAATATGGTGTACTGGATGCTGCGGTATTGAGGGCCAATTTGCAGGGGTAGAGAAGGGCTGCTGGTCTAGAGAGATGTTATGAAATGTTAAAACTGCAGTACAACTTGAGGTTGAATGTTTTTTATATAAGCAATAAAAATTAGTTTGTTTTTATATGAAATTTATTTTGTAATGTAAGTAATAAAACATTGTGTGTTAATTGAACCTCAATGTATAATGTATAGTATTTCTGAAACAAATTTTAAAAACATTTCATTTCTATTACCATTTTTCAGCCTGATTTCTCACTTTGCACCTGGTAACTAAGAACTTGATCAGCCTGAACCCGAAATGATAGGTTCTAATGTGTAAGTGTTTACTGTAACCCAGAGGGGCTGTCCCCCACCAAAACAACTTAATATATAAATTACACTTTCAGGTATGCGCTTCCAAAAGGGGTCAAGATGTAAGGACTCCTGATCTACACCATGTAGAACAGTATAATGTTGATGCATGCTACTATACCTGGTGAACTGCTTCGTCGTTGAACAGGAAAAGGGGGCTGTGAACCACTTGCACTAAGCATCCCTGGTAAATCCTTTGTCTCGACAGGTGCTGTTTTATGACGATGTCTTCTGTTACTGCTGTCTGTGAACCACATACAAGAAATTTTGAGGCAAGCCTTTTACGTAATTTCAGTTGCAAAATATAACTCAGAAGCTTTCATGTCTTGATTGAAATTTTATTATCCTCTGCTTTTTGTCAAACACACGCATATCCAAAAACAAAGGAAAATAAAGTTTGAGCCCAGGATAAAATGGATCCACAAGAGTTAGTCAGAGCTGAAACAACTTCGGTAGTGATCAAGCATGCCTAAACAATTTCTTTCTACATAATGTATACTTTCTAGTTATGATTATTTGCTTTGCATGTGTACCATAAAACACTCGTAGATAAGCTGCGGCTTTCTTCATTCAAAATTGGGGATGCAGCTTATTTGCATCTGCCAGATAAAACATGAAGTCAACTGGGAGAGGTTGGAAAGGTCCATATGGCCCAATGTGACATGAGGCATGAAGAGGACTAAGCATTGAATAAGGGCATATACTGGTATATATAAAATAAAAATAAAAATGTGTGTACCTGAGGAACCTGTGGTATTGTCCCTCCGATGATAGTCTGGGCGAGGGGGTGTAGGGGGTTCATCCTAAACACATGACATAAAAAAGTCATACAGTTGCTGAGACCTGACCTGACCAAAATCCTGAATGTAATTAAAGGGGCGATGTCATGATGTTGCTGTTCTAGGTCAACCCGCAGAAGTCTTTACCTAGTGCCTTTAACCACAGCACACAAAATACTGTTTTAAATCCTCTATTTCAAGCCCATTTGAGGGGGTGGGGCTTAATAGAGACAGGGGGCTTTTTTGATTTAGAAAAGACAATGGTATCAGTTCTCCATAATGAACTAGAATACAAGGTGCAGAAACCAAAGAACAAAAAGGTTGGAGGTCAAGCAGCCGAGGATCAGAATCAAATCCAAAATTCCAGTTGGTAAATAAACTATCCCAGATCAGTCCACAGGATGTTTTACAGTCATGATTGATTAATACAGTCTCTCATTTATCAGTAAAGAATAATTAGGGGAGGGGAGGGGGGTTTAATAGAGAGGGGGTGCTCATTAGAGGGAGGGGCTTATTTGAGAGGAGGCTGGGGCTTAATAGAGGACTTCGTTAGTCATGAAGAAGACACCAAACAAATTTCATTAGGGAGAAATAACCATGATAATTTTCTTCTGACAATTTTTCACAGGCATACATGTAACATTAAAACATGAAAAAGTTGGGCTGGGCCAAATTTTTAAAGTTTCCATCCACATCCATGCTTGCCAGATCAAATGGTGCATAAACAGGCTGTTTGGCACATTTGATAATAATAATATTATTACAAGTTTATTTCTTATTTGGCTAGAAAGTCATCACCGGAAATATAAATTCCAGCTGCGAATGTCGACTATATAACTCATAACAGTACCAGAGAGAAAGATAGGTTTTTGTTCTACTTGACCTTCATCAGAATCATAAAAAATAGTAATTGTATATTTCTGTGCATACAAACACTGGTCCGGGGGGGGGGGGGGGGGGGGAGGGGGTACTCCAGATTTTGAGGCATTTGTTTTAAGTCAAATAAAATTCAGGTTAAATTGATTTTAACCTAGATTGATTCTTGATTATCAGGTTAGGGTAATACCTCACGTCCTGAACTTACTCCACTGCTGCTACTCCCAGAACTACTTGCAGCTGCAAATTAAAAAATGGGTTACCTTTGAACTTAATCAAAGAAAGACTATCGTCAACTCGTGGGTACGTTGTTTAGAAAATAATCAATTAGTTATCATCTCTGCTTTTCCCACAGTAAATTTTAGGAAATGATAGAAATTCAGATTATAAATATACTATCCTTGTTCTGGAAACACAATACTTTTCTTGCTACATGAAGTGCCGAGTAAAAAATGGACAATTTCTGTGTTTTATACTATAAGCCGATCTTGCGACCCCTCAGTCTCTTGGTTTGCGGTCTACAGAATACTTTAGACCCGGCAGTAAACGAAACGACTAACGAAACTGTAACGCGAACAAAATAACCCATTTTTTCAGAGGTTTTCGATGGGTTTTGATGTTCTAATGACAAACACATCTCCTCTGGACCCTGTGGCCATACTTAACCGATTGAAAAAATGACTCGAACCAATTTAAGGCTAATTGAAATCAGGTTACTGACAGTAAAAAACAATGTAAACACATTTCATGGCAATGAAAGAACATATGCGAAACAAAGTCGACACAACTCCTCCGCGAAATAGGACGCAAAACATAAGCTTATGTTTTCTTATCTCGATTTCTGCTGTTATTTTAAAGCTAATGCTCAAAATCACATCCATTTCCCCCCGTGATCTTAAGGAGTCCTTATAAAGAAGAAGAAGAAGAAGTGCCTTTATTTATTATACATTCATTCATACACATAACCAACGACATTACTACAAGGTATGAAATCAAGCCAGCGTCGAAGTTGAAGGAGTAGAAGAGCAAATGCTCATCTTCTCGTCAAGTTAAACGCCTGGATGAGTCAAAGGCTCTTGAATCGTACTAATGTGAAAGATTCCTGCGTGTCTTAAATTTGGTAAGACCTCTATCCTCTGACCGTGCTGTAGCGCACAATGCACGCTCTCGGCGAGGAATTTGATGCCACCGAACTTCGGCGAGCGCGTGCTTCTTTGGAAATGATAGATCTTCACCCTCTCGAGTTCGGACCCGATTAATTACGAAACCGTCTACTACAAGTGAGCGAGTGACTCATTTGCATATCCCTGTCCCTGCAATGACTCGTGGTATGCTCGCGCATACCCATGAGTTACAAACTGTCACTATTTTCACACACAATATTTTTTGTGTACCCAGGTAATTAATTTTGCAATTTATCCATGGGTTATTAAAACATTTTAGAAAGTTTAAGGATTTGCTGATAAAAGCAATTTTGATTATAAAGGACCAAAGGAATTTAAGATCTTGGTCAGGATAACAGGATTAAAGAAACCTGTTGAAAAGCCTCTATTCAAGGTAACATTTACTCAAGAATAGTTTCTACTGGCTTACTTGATGTGGAAGCTTTAGAGCCTGTTGATCCTCTTCTTTCCTCTAATCCCCTTGGCTAATTATATGACGGTAAACAAACATGTGATTACACATGAGAAAACCAACCAAAAGAACTAATAATAATAAAACAGTTAACTCCCAATAACTTAAATCCTCACTGACTCGAATCAAAATCGATTCTCCCCCCTGAATTTCCATCATACATTTACTGCAATTTCACCCTCAGTAACTTGAACCCTTGATAACTCGAACTTTCTGCTAACTTGAAGTAAGTTTTGTTTCCCTTCAGATCATTTTTGGAGTATTTTACTCTCAATAACTTGAACCATGTGTTCAAGTCAGAAAAAAAAGACAGAGTTTGCCAAGTGGGCAAGTGAAAATGAGGTAGGAGCTCTGGCTTAATCGGTTTGATCAAACCCTTCACTGGACAGTTGTGCAGCACACCAATCTTGCCAAAGTTTGTGGCTGAATAGGTCCTGGGCAGTTTAATAATATTGCCTACATTTGTGGGTGGGCTAACATTTTTAGAGCATGTGGTACACTTGCGAAACAAGCAGGCGGTATGGTTGATTTAATAAGGTCAATTATTGACTTTGATTGAGACAGCTATCATGTTCACATCTTCACACATTTACTTAGTTTGTTTAGTGTACCACAAGCGATCTTGCTGCTACTCTGTTATTCCTGTTTCTCTGCAAACTTTCCTCATCATAATTCTCATCTTTTCACCATGCCTAATAGCCCTCGCATCACTCGTGGTACTACTCGACACCTCAGCATTGATTTTGAATGCATGGGATTTATTACCAAAGATCAAACAGTCTGCATGGTGACATATTGTGCAAGTTAAGGGAGCTGAGACCACAACACAGCAATCTGCCCCGCCAGAGAAGAAAGAGAAGAAGGGCAAGAAACCAGTGAAACTAGAAGCCATTCTGAAGGCCTTCACTGCCGATCGGTTAACAACCTTGCTGTAGTTTCTTGCATACAAGCCACTAAAGTTCAGAAAGTAAACTTGGGAATGCCTCCTAACCCATGAGAAGAAATTATGCACCTTCAGCTAGTTAAAGACAATAATGATCAAGAAATACACAAACTCAAGTTGGAGCTTTAGCAGCAATCTTGCCAACATTGAAAGCAACATCCAGTAAGTCTCTTGGTGAAACAAAGGCTCCACAGAAGATTTTTCACCCACAGTGCAGTGACCACATGTTAAGGCTCCAGGTGAGCCTAAATTATTATGCTGATCTTTCTCTGGCAGAATTTTTTGCTGGCAACCTAGTTATCATTAAAAGTCTTGCTGATTAACTTAGGCTCCATTTCCACGGTCTTCCTCATTTTCCGGAACAGCGGCTGATAATCAACTATATGATAAACTGGACAGAGAAGTTAAGTAATCACTTCTCATTTTTACGAATTAATAAATGATACTGGCATCCTCAGCAGTGAGATTGTACCATTTACAAAGTCCTTTGTTCAATGGAGCTAGACCTATAGTTTCCTGTTTCCCCTCACCATGTTGAAAATCCCACTAAGGACTGACTAGCACTCTCCTGTCAATTTTCCTCTGCCTCTATGACAAATTGCCATATTCAGTCTCCTCCATTCATCCTGGTTCATCAGACACTCCACCTGTGCTGCAGCCCCCACTGAAATCCTCACTTACTTTGCACCTCATTTCTCTCCACACACAGTTGCAAACTTCCTCTCAGACTGGTCCTAATGCCTTCACCTTAGGCCTCCCCACTCCTTCCCGACTGGTAGCACCAGTCTCAAATTTGGCTGGCCAGTTGGCTATTCAAGCACCAACCTTCCTGCTTCTTCATTTTCAAACCACAGCTACAAATTACATCATTGAAAAGTACCTTGCCCGCAAACGCGAACTTGGCACCACTTTGGCCCCTTTTCCTTGAACCCGCTTACGATTGATCTCGCAATGTCCCCTCTTCAAATTGCTAGTAGTTGATTTGGAAAACCACGTGTTGTAGTTGACCTCAGCTTCCCTCATGAACACTCGGACAATTCCAGAAATCCTGCTTCCACTTAATTACCTCAACACCCATTTAAGCTTCGTGTCCCTGGAGCTGATGCTCTGCTGGGCATAAACCATCTTAAAGGCCATCATTGCCATCTCTTTACAAAGAATCTTACCCGACAAATCTGTATTGACCCTTGTGACCACCACCTTCTCGGTTTCTGTCACCGTGGCTTTCATTTTGGTCTTTGGTGTTTAGCCATGAGGTGTCATTGCACTACATCTGCCGTCACCTTCATATCTCGTGCTCTTGGCTACCACTGCACAAACTACATTGACGACTTAATCGTGAAGAGATTCAAGAATGGTCATCTGACGCATTCTGTGCCCTTGGCTCCCTTCTCGCCACCCTGGGTCTGGAATTCTCTCCTGAAAAGGAATTCCCACCAGCTAAAACTATGATGTTCTTGGGTGTCTTAGTTAAAACTGAAAACATGACTGTTTCCGTTACCCCTGATCATCTCCAGAAATTTATCACTGATGGTCATTCCTATCAGTTGACAAAGTCTGATTCTTGTGCTGACTTGCAGTCCTTGCGTGGAGTTATATATGTCCTTTGCCACTGCATTCGTTATGGGCACTGCAAATACACTGTCTCTTATAATCATGTTGAGATGGCACAGTCTAAGTCAGATACACTTCTTTATGGAATTTAAAATGCTTTCCTTAAGTACAGGAGTATAACAAGGTGACACTTAACAAGTGTAGCAATCAAAAACAATATCCATTGTTTACTACAAAGTAAATAAAAAAATATTATAAGAGAGTGTGAAGCAACCACCTCAGGTTTTAAGGATACCTTAAAACCATTTATTAATGGATAGATTTAAGTGAGCCTTACCAATTTCTCCAGTTTCTCTAGGAACTGGCTCGCCTCCTCGCCTGATATATTTCCAGAAACAATATGTCGAAGTGCTTGTTCTACAATGTCTACATCAGACACACCTGAGAGACGCCAGAATGGAAGAATCAATAATATTCCTATTATACACGCACTTACAATGTAGAATAACATGTGATTGAGTAATTACTATTTTAACCAGGGTGTGGATAGTATCAGCCAATTACCATTTCATAATTTATGCATTTACTACAAATCAAGACAGTATATAACATACAGTTCTTTCTATCTGTGTTTGTGACTTTTTTTTTATGCTGGCCAAGACTTATTCCCTTGTGTAGTACATGTGCATTGCTTAAACAAATATATATGCATTTTTCTCTTAAAATTCATGGAGTTATTCATCCAAGTGATGGTGTCTGGAAAAGCTTGCATTGCCTAATAGTCACAATCCTTTTTTACAATTTCATTTTTTAGACAATTATGTCACTTAGCTTTCTGAGTATGAACAGTCTAATTGGAGAGAAGACTGCATGACTACAGGAAGTCTACTTGTACGGTGACAGTACATCGACTGGAAAATTTGTTTCCAAAAACTAAGACTTGTATTTGAAATACATACCCACAGGTAGTGTGTGGCTTTTCCTTTCAGCATCGGCAAGCTGTCTTGCTCTGACTTCAGCAGCACTACTGGCAGAGCGATGAAAAAGCAAGGCATCAGTTGTAACTGGTTGGTTTGATCTTGGTGTCACATAACCATATCTGTCTGGTTTTTGTTCTGTTTTTAAAAGAAAATAAGAATCACATTGATGTAGAAAAATTTTTTAAACGAAAATAATTAACGTATCAATTTAAGGATCATTGCTGGATACACAGCCTGACACCTTCATCAACGCATTGCTGAACACAAGTATTTCAGTATCGGTAAACAGTTTTTAGAAGCATACAGTGACAAAAATATTTTGAATGAGGGTCAATTTCGCATTCTCAAGATCGGGTAAGTGCCACAGGAAATTTGCCTGTCTCTATAATTTACAGAGTGTTACTCATCAAATTAAACTGAGAACTGAGGCCTAGCCTTTACTCTCAGAGTGACTCCATCAGCGCTAAACTCTTTGTTTAACTTGTAACATATTTTTTAATGTTACTTTTCTTTTAATGAACTATTGTTTTTTCTTTTATTTCTGGAACATTACACTGTGTTTCTTTTACTTGACAGTGGTGTCCGAGAATGTTGAAATGTTGTATATTTTTTAACTTTTTTAAATATTTCAGATTATAATAAAATGTTTTTAAGAAAAGTTTTGCCACAATTTTTTGTACACATGTAGCTAAACAGTTTAAAAAGTCACCTCTTTTTAATCAATTTAAGAAGTTTAAGAGGTTGTAATATTCCTGTGTATTACATGATTGGTTTGAGTCACCTACATATGTAGCTGAATAGGTGAAGATAATGATTGCATGTGAGTGTTACTCACTGAGTATAATTTTATATGTATGTCCTAAAATTTTGCATTTTGATTAAATCTTTGTAATAACAGTGGAAATGCGAAGAAAACTCAAGATCATTTTCCTTATATTGATCCTTAATAAATATCAATGAATTTCCCTTGGATCTCATTATTATTTCTTGAGAAGACCAACAGCTATAACATAACTCAAACCATGTTAGCTAAAGCTCACGCATCTTGTTGTTTAAGTGCTAGTGGTAACACGGTAAATAATATGAATATGGCAGATGGAAACAAAACAGACCTTGTTCCATTGATATATATAAGTCTGAAGGGCTTTCAGCCACATCCTCCATGTCTGTATACAATTCCTCAGTAGCTGCATCTCCTTCATGAGCCATTTGCATGTAAAGTTCTTCATCAGTACCATGCTGAACACCACCAGGGATGGTGGTTGATTTTTCACTGTGCTCCATGTCCATGTACAATTCTTCACCTCGCTTATTTCCTTCACCATCCATGTCTTCATAAATTTCTTGACTTTCCAGTGATGGATCTGCTTGATTTAAATTTTCATAGATGTCTTCCTGGTAATGCTCTCCATGTCCTTCGACATTACTGTATGGTTTGTCATCGACAAGATCACTCTTCTTAGGACCTGCTCCCGGCTTCATAGGCATGTAGTAGTATCCCCCACCTTCTTTGCGCATTTTGACATAATACTCCTCGTGTTCAGGTTTGTCGTCCAAGTCAACGTACAGCTCATTGTCAGCTTCCTCTCTCAAAACAAAACAGTAGGAACCATCCTCCTTTTGTATTTTCACATAAACATCACCATCCTTATTTAGGGGGTCCATATCAATATAACTGGCATCTGGATCTTTTTGGTCCTACATGCACACATAATAATACATATCAGTGATGCCAGCCTCTGCAGAATTTACAATAAATTGGAGCCTCTCTCTTTTGTATTAACCCCACCACCCACCAAAAAAATATGTTGATGATGATGATGATAAACTTTAATTATTTGTACATGGTTAAAATATCAGTATAATAATAGAAAATAAATACATTCTCTATAAACTGTTTTACAAATTTGCCATGTGCCATTTGTTGCATAATCGGCAAACCGAGAGAGAGTTTTTTTGTTCAAGTCATGTAGAGAATTTGCTGTGCATATACATAACATCCATGGGAAGATTGTTCCGTAAGTTAAAACACCACACTATAACTAAAGCTACACTTCAGGTAGTCAGTCTTGGTTTCAGGAGTAACAATTTACCCTGGCTTATATTATAGATAATTATATATATCAATGACCACTTCCCTCCCCCGATAAAAATAATAATAATAATGATGTGAAATAATAAAATAATTCATTTTGAACTGCGGTTGTAGATGAAAGTGAAGAATGATCATCGCAGTAAATTTTCAAATTTAAGCAATTGGAAAGAAGAAGCCTGAAAAAAATCAGGGCTTCAACGGGATTTGAACCCATGACCTCCGCGTTGCCGGTGCGTTGCTCTACCAACTGAGCTATGAAGCCACACATTGGGAGCGAGGTCAATTTATTGAGTTCATATCTCCCGTGAGGAGTGAAATGATGTGAAATAATGAAATAATTCATTTTGAACTGCGGTTGTAGATGAAAGTGAAGAATGATCATCGCAGTAAATTTTCCAATTTAAGCAATTGGAAAGAAGAAGCCTGAAAAAAAAAATCAGGGCTTCAACGGGAAGCCCTGATTTTTTTCAGGTTTTCGCTAATTGCTTATGCACATTCTCCACCTCAATCAGAGAAATCAGAGAAATCAAATATTATTTCAATATTTGAGGGATAAGAAAAAAAAAGAAAAGAAGGGGGCTCAGAAAAAGGGGGGGGTGAAAATTCACCCATTTCACCTCCCCTGGATCAGCGCCTGTAATTATTACTATTATTAGGTGTTACCTCAAGTACAGAAAATCAAAATTTGCTTTTAATGAGATTGTTAGCCTGCGAGCAAGCTCACCTATTTGGGCGAGTGAAGCGAGTCTCGCAAGAATGCACGAGCGAGCGGCGAAGCCACGAGGGGCCGGCGAAAGGAGACCTTGCAACCATCCCTTACAAATTTTCATTTGTACTTCGCCCAGACGAAGGGAAATACCATTCGCTGAAAAATGACGTTCTGGAATCAAAGTTGATTCATAACAGGCTAAGCTGGCACCCGCTTCATCTGTGTGTCAAATTTGGTTCTCAGGGGGATCAGATTGGTACCAATAACTTGTTTCAGCCCTCAAAGCAGACGGGCTCGTTTGATGTAATTCTCATAAAGAGAATATTGCGAGCCGAGGATAAGTCAGATTGAGTTTGTAGTTCTTGTGGAAGGAAAATGAAAACCCTTCATCACTGAGTTGTATTCGTTGTATTAGTTCTGAAAACCGGGAAAGTGAAAGTGAAGAGTGATTCAAGCGCTGTTTTCCAACATCGGTTTCTTCGCCCGGTTGAATTCTACTGGGTAGAAAAGTTCAGAAACATGTACTTGACAGTGTAGCTGTGTAGCTTGACCGTAAAGAAGGATTTCATAGAGAAAGAGTTGGAAGCTACTGGAGTAAAACTTAAGAGAACCAAGTGTAGGAAAACGCTATTCTCCGTTTCCAGACGGACAAATATATGATGTTTTTGTTGGTGATTGCGATGGGGAGTAGTCTTCTACACTGCAGTAGGGATGACTTTTCAAAAGTACATGAAACGAGAATCAAATTAGTGAGTTCTTATCCGAGCGGACACGTTGAAGTTCAATGTCCCCATGGAAAAAAAACATATAAAAACATTGCTTTGATGCTGTTGCAAAAGCGATTTATAAATAAATAAATAATTCTACACGTCCTCGGCTGTCTTAACTTACTTGACAGGCGGTTGTCACTTTTCTAATCTGCGGCACGTTTGCGGTGACAGTTTTCACGCTTTGTGGAGTCCTGGGGTTTCCGGGGTGGAAATGAAAATTTATGAAAGATCGTTGCAAGCTCTCCTTTCCTCTGCCCCCTCGCTCGCGCGTTCTCGCGAAGCTCACTTCACTTACCCAAATAGGAGAGCTTGCTCGCAGGCTATGAGATTGTATGACAAAATACAGTTGACTCTCTCGTAAAGGACACCCCTATAAGATGGACACCTTTGTAAAAGAGACACAGAGTTGGTTCCTGTCTTTCTAGCTTTTCTCCCTTTATTTGACTCTCTATAAGATGGACATCACTGCCGGTTCCATGTGTTTGTCTTAGAGAAAGTTGAGTGTAATCTTTTTTCACTGGTAAAATATGTACTAGCAAAAAATGCCATAGAAACCTAGCAATGAAACAAAAATGTTTTAAACTTTAAGAAACTATGGGCTTAACTCATAACAAAAGCCTCCCTGCTAGCAGAGGTCTCTCACAGCAGTAAAGCTAAATTTCCCTAAAGGCTAGGGGTTTTGGTGACCTATATGGGAGAACAAGAAGCCTATGTGCCATGCCCAAAAGACCCCCGCGTAATCCAGGAGAACTGGCATATACTTGTAAGACAAAAATTTCAATTTTTTTGGCTCTCGGCAAATTTGCATCAAATGATAAAATAGTTTAAAAGACTTACATGAAAAGCACGTAGCTCATTCGCTAATTGATCATATCCATTATCCTCAGCTATATTGTATGGCCGGTGGCCCTGATAGTTCTTCAGAGAACACGCTTCATAAGCCCCAGGATAACGTAAGGTAACTTCAACTAGCTTGCTTAGTCCAAACTTGCATGCAAAGTGAAGTAAAGTTGGAAATTCAGCACTGGATTGATCTAAAAGAAAACAGAAAAAAAACATGGTTATAAATAATTAGTGCTATTTTTTTTACAAAAAAATAATTTGGAATCATGCAACTGGCTCTGATCTAAACTGATTGGCCAAATTTTTTTTCCCTACCAAAATTGAAAATATTACGTGCACATGTGTGTTTTCAGGTGCTATGGTCTAAAGGGAACCTGGACTCCTACAAAAAAAAAAGCATGAAAAAATGTTCTTCTAATCATGATCAAGTATTCCCCTACCCACCTTCCTACTCAAAAGAGGCCTACAAGATAGGTTTAATCTTGCTGTATCTGCCCTTTTTTTCAGCACAGAAGGCTCTCTTGGGTTGATGACATAGGATGGTAGCTTGCCCTGGTTGGCCAGTCAAGTAGTTCTGGTCATTTTCTTGCAAACAAGCTTTATAATATTATTCATGTCTTAGGACCTAAGGAATGTCTCTTAAGCCATATCAATTATTTCAAACCAAATATTCTTCAAATTAATAAAGAATTAGGTGGAGAAGAACTGACTCATTAAGGGGGAGAAGACTTGGTGGTTTCTTTTCTTCTTGAATCATCCAAAAAAGGTCCCAGGATTGCCTTTAATAATTATTATTAAAGGCAATCCTGGGGCCTTTTTTCCTGTTTTTGGCCTCAATATTACACTCAGAAGCTAAATACTCTGTGGCAAGTTGTTGTAAATATACAGAGAGAATGGTCAAATATCAAGCAATCATCTTTTAGCTAATGGTCATCAACCCTACCTTGTAACCCATTTATACCTATCAAATTATGGCAGATAAAAGGAAGTTTGAACTCGTCATGTATCACAATGGTAAAATAATATTTCACGATGAGAAAAATCTTCTTTTGGGTACTTTAAATGCATTTTGGGTGACACTTTTTCAGTTCCCTTTAAACACAAAAAATACCTTCCATTCACTGCATTGAATTTTTAAAACTCTAAAGAGAAACCTTTTTGGGGAATGGAAAACCCATCTTGAGTTGGTCCCTGCTTAACTCACTCATTGACTCTACGAATAAGGAAGACATAATTTATCTCTCCAAGATGGACACTTAGTGCAAGTCTCATCAGAGTACCAGCACTATACTACTCAAAGCAAACAACGTCACAAGATTATAACTTTTCTCCCAATCCCCTTGACTCTTGCTGTTGTTACTACAGTATTTAGTGCACGATGTTTATGTTGTGGTTCAATTTTATCCTTGGTTTAAATTTTATTTTTCATTGTTTCAAACTCATTATCATACATTACATACCATACCCAAAAACAAAGGGAAATAAAATTTAAACCAGGGACAAAATTGAACTACAAACATTAAATATATGTGACTGAAATGTCCAGTACCTGCTCCTTCCCTATGAATACCAAGAAAGTCAAATCCTTGAGGGGCATTGGCTGAAAATGTTTCCGCCAGGGCATTGTCTAGTTCATGGATACCTCCTGATGCAATCCCCAGGGTTTCACACATAAAAATGACTGGATCCAGAGACTTGTAGAGAAGTCTGTAAAATGTGTCACTCCTTGACAGAAATTCAATTTTGTGCTGGCCAATCAAGCGACGATGAATGCCTTGGTATACATAAGCGGTTATAACACTTGGTTCTTTGTAAACTAGAGGATTAAGAAGAGGTAGCCACAAATGAATATCACAATTTTATTTATTCACTTATTCAAAAAGAGTTGACAGCACTTAAAGGGGTCCTAATGAAAGTATCAAGGGGACTGATAACTAGGATTGCTGGGCTGATAAAAGCCCGCGTAGCAAGCGTTTCCGTTTGGTTTCGGAGCAAAGAAAGACCAAGGAACGGGATTCTCGGTTTTGGCCGCACGAGAAATGAAACAAAAGCCAAAAATGAATGTAGGGGGAGGGGAAGGAAGGAAACGCTTGCAGAAAAACCCCTCGATTTTGAAAACCTGCGTTCGCCAGCGAACGCAGAGCCTGATTGGCTCCGCTAGTCAAACAATGTTGACATGTGTAAATCAAAGGTTTGTTTCATACTGAGAGGACGGTATGGTACGTGACACGCATATTAATTTTGAGAGGTTGTTGTTTTATATTCTGGTTGGCAAGATTTGCGATCCAATGCAAGAGCATTTTCCTTTAACCTCTTTTGAAACGTAAGGCTCTTCTTGCGACTAAATAAGGGTTTCAGGTCATTTAATTTATTCTCCAAAGTGCCTCCTAGATCTGAATAACTAAAAGCGATTTTCTTTTGTCTGTGAATGCCATGGTTTCCTGCAATGTGTCATGCTGGGTCCAGCTCGTTAGTGTTTTTTTGAGGGATGTTGAATTCCCTTAGATGGTGATTTACAGACTGTTCTGTTTGACGGATTTAAAAGACAAATGTCCAACGCCTGTATTGATTGTTCGGATTCATTTACATTTCAACTTAAACACCGTCCACGTGTTCCAAAATACAAAAAAATATATATTTGGGTTCACACACGCGTCTTCTGAAGTTCATTTCCGCTCCACTGAAAGCCGAACATTTTATTGGTCAATTATGACAGCTGATGACAGCATCAAATGTCAGTGCACGAACTCAGGCATGACAGGCCAAGTGGGCAGTTTTCAAAATCCCGGGGTTTGTCTGCAAGCATTTCCTTCCTTGTTTCCCCAACCCCTCCCAGCTCTTTTACTGGCGCCATTGTTCACTCGGTCTTAGACTCTCGTTCTTCATTCTTTGCTCCTAGGCTGATAACTAGGATTGTTAATTGGGCTATCAGGTTTTCATAAGTTGTCTTATGGGTGACCACCATTTGCCAAGACAAAGAAAATGTTATTTAAAAAGGGGTTGGTAGGCCTGCCCAATTGCCCCAGACTAGTAAACTTCAGCAACAGCAGCTGCTTGCCCTTTGATCATTGAAAAGTTTTGCCATTAACTTATATAACTATAGATCTGCACTTTTTTCAGCGACCACAGCATCTGCATGGAAGAGAAGGCTGATTGGCCTTATAACTTGCCTGGTGTCTGTAGCATCAATGTTGAACTGTTTGCTAGTGTGGCGTGAACTTTGACAGTACCCGCTGTTCCCACAAAGTCAACAACATACTGCTCTTTGGGTTTCCGGTCGATGCTCAATCTATGGTTGAAGATAATGGCTATCTGCTCTCCACTCTAGACAAAATGAATGAACACAACTGACTTAAACCAGCCTTTTACCCCTTTTATACATACACATTTAATTTTAGAACTAGCAGTAAATCGTAGATTATAGTAAGTCGCCTTAGGGCCTTAATTAGGCACCAGATTTGTGACAGCAGCAATATGATAGAATAGGCCGTTTGGACATCAGGCATCACAAAAGCTCCAGGAATAGTGAGTACTTCTCTGATCAGCCTTTGACATATGAAAGATTTCAAAAAGAAAAGATGGAGGAAGCAAAGATCCAAAGGTTGCAAAGTGCACTGGGAACGGCAACACGATGGGCATGATGAATACTATTGTGACACAAACATACTATTGTGACATTTCAAAATGGCGCATGGCACCCTTGGCATGCTGGATGCTATTGTGATGTTTTAAGATGGTGCAGATTTGGAACCGACACTGATGACAAGTACAACCTCTTTTCTCGATTTCTCATGCTTGGAACATGCACAGGCTGCCCACGAACCCACAGAACAGCCAATGACTCAATTAGGAAGCGTCTCCTTTGTTGACAAAACAATCAGATACACATATATGACAGTTCTAAATAGTTAAAAAATGTAAAATGTATGTAAAATTTAACTAGCACTGATATTTGCACTTACATCATGTTGAACTTTTTCTGGCACTATGGCCTTAATAGCCAAAGCATCTAGAAAAAAAAATAACACATTCCATTAAAGTTTTATAGGTATATTATGCTGAATATTCTACACCTGTGCAACAAATACCTTAATTATTAGAACAAGCAAATTTAATTTCACGGAACCTAAATTTCATGACGAAAACATACATTGAAAGAGAATAAATTTTGCAAAATTGTCTAAATTATACTGATCTGCAATAGCAAACAGTTGATTTCAGTATAGGCACAACTATTAATTTAAATTTTCCATAATAACAGTTGCTGTTGACAGCAGTACTAGTGATCAAAACCTCTGTCAATATATAGTTGATCACTTACCTAGAGAAATTAAGGCCTATATAATATTATGCACTGTTTTCTTTTGATAGAAGGGATCATTAATTTACACCAAAGATCGCATTTTCAAGAAAGATTGGAAACTCCAGTAAAAACTGTCATTGAAATGGAGGCCACAACAGGGAACAGAGAAATAAAAAAGCCTTTTAAAGTATGAACAAGGAACATGGATAGGAATGGATTGTTTGACAAATGCACCAAGGATCTTAACAAGAAGGTGATATTTACTTGGATGAAGAGAGCTCACAAGCTGAAACAGTAATAAAGATGACATTGAATATTATGTACAGCAGGGTATTAAATTTGACGTGGTCAATTTTTGCAAAGATGCTTTTAGTTTCTTCAGGTCATTTGAATTCAGTTTTGAATTTTTTTTTTTTTGGAATTTTTTTTGGTGAAAATTAGTCCCACAGAAATAAGTTATAATAACAGTTGCAAGGTCTAGTCATTTTGGTCACAACCCAATAAGTATAAATCAACAAGGCTTCCCGTCCTATTTAGAGATAATCACTGTCATGCACACACAAAGTTCGTTTACTATTATAGACTTACCACTATAATGGCCTTCATTCCGAGGCCCGTGCGAATACATGACCTATTCAATGAGAAAAAAAAAATCAGTCACCTGACCGTAATCTGAATTAAGGTGAGCACTTCATTAATCTAAATTACTAATTAAAAATGTTGATGAAGCCTTCCACCCCAACATTCTGCTGATGAAAAGGACAGTTTATCAATTTATTTATAGCATGTAATTTACTATATTAAAATATAGCTATCGATACTTGAACCTGTACTTGAATTTGACTGAATGATCAGTGTTTTAAAGGTTTCTGGCACTCTTCATTTAACAATTAGTCGCCAAAGGCGACGTGAATATTGGCGAATAGTCACCGAGACGAAGTCTCGGTGACTATTCGCCAATATTCACGTCGCCTTCGGCGACTAATTGTTTTAGTATAATTACATTGATGATTATTCGAGAAAATAAAACTATTGATCAATTTCCGACCCCGAAACATCAAAAAATCTGGCTGCCATTTTGAAAACTGCTAGCCTTCAATGCTATAATCACCGCGCGGTGATTATAGCGCGATAAAGCGAAGCTCCTAGCCAATCACAGCGCTCTATTTTCGATAATCATCGATGTAATTATACTAAAAATGAATAAACTCCAAGACTCTCTCCCTCCACTCCCTTCCTCCTTTGGTACACCTCAGAATAATAACCCTATCTTTGTCAGTGTTGGACAAGTTTTCTTCGTTACAGATTGTACAACACAATCAAAGTTTGCTACCTTTTAAATAATTAGACGTTTATATTATAATATCATAGATGATGAATTACTCCTTAACTTTGGTGCGAGATTTCAGTGATAAGTTGTAATTTTACATGTGAAATTATACAAAATTGTCATGGCAACCTTCCATAAAGATGACGACAAAGTTTTAAAATGTCACAAATGAAGATGCCAAGGCATAAAAAGACATTTTAGAAAACCTGAAAACACAAAAGAACACATCAAGAAGGATTCTAACAGGTATTTTGTCGAAAAACTCTGAACTTCAGCCAAATGATACAATCCACGATAAACGTGTCAAAAAACCAAGATTGCTAACATAATTTGTCACCCATGATATTGACAGGTAATCAAATGGTATACTCGTGAAATTAGGGAATAATTTCACTTGTGTCTTGTTCATCAAATCCTCATAATTTCCCTCGCCAGGATTTGGACAAAACGTATGTGAAATTATTCCCTAATTTCACTCGCCACCATTTGACTACACATACAAATCAACTGTGCCACTTCTCATGCACATATATCTCTTGGGGTGACAACATCTGGGCCTTAATTTAAGCTTGTTTTCTTTATTTTAATTTCACTTGGGGCTAATAGGTCAAAATATCTCTATACATTTGTAAGCAACTGGCTGCACGAAAAACAAATTGGAGAAAAAGGTATGAAACTTAAGCTAGCTAGGGAACTGTCAGTTGACCAACCATACAATGTAATTAAGGTCAATAATGAAATAAAGGCTGCAATGAATAATCTTATACAGAAATTTGATGCTCATTAGCTGAAAATTAAGTTTGACCTGTACGTAGTTCAAATAAATAAAATTTTCAATGACATCTTCATTTGGATTGCTTAAGATAACAGCTTTAATACTGCCCAAGCAAAACAAAAGTCTAGTTTTCAGAATATAAGATGTGTATATAACTAGCAAATAGTTATCTCAAACCTGTCTACTTGTTACATATTTGACAACTGTAGTGATCAGAGCCACAGAACAATAGAGCTACAATAAGCTTTTTGCCGAGTTATAGCACACGCTTTCAAAAAATGAAACATTCAACAAAGGCAAAAGAATACCCAAAGAAAAACAAAAGTTTGCTGATTACTTATAACGTGGGGTGTAATATTATACAGCTCTGTTACCCCTTTTTTCTTTATAGGAATTTCTATAACTAAGTAAATAAGCTGCATATTTTAATTTTGCTCATGTTGCAAAATCCATTGTTCCTCTATTTCAATCGACTACTTCCTTACGTGTCGATGTCTGAAAAAAAGCTCAAAATTCACCATTTGGTATCGTATACGTGCAAAGTGACAGCTTCATAACCTGAATACGACTGGGAACAGTTATTACGAGCTTTAAATATCATACTCTACATGCCTGGACACAGCTACGAGTATCATTTCGTTGCTTACTTCCGGGTGACAACAATTTTGCTTTACAAATAGTACCCGCACACACGTTATGGCGCAGCAATATACATTAACCAATATAAAGAGAAATTAAGGCACCCGAGTGGTGTTCAGTCACACTAGGTGATTAACGGGAATGTAATTTAGACTATATATAAAAGTCGACAACAAAATACAGCAGCTTGCAAGGGTTATCACTGTACATCCTGTAGCGCGCTATCATGATATGTCTCCTTGAAGCATCTTCGACGCTCCATATCTCAGCAATATATTAGTCGGACGATGGGCCAGTTTATAAGCAATCATGTTTTGCTGCATAAGAGGTTTCTAAGAATGTATTGTGGTGCATGAAAACAGATAACATAACGTGAAACACCTTCAAGGTGTTTGAAACCTATAATATATAATGGCGTCAAAGATGGACTTCGCAGTTCCCGCGCTAGCACGCTCTCTGAAACAAGATAATGTACACAAACCTGTTGATCTAGGTATATCCTCTGACAGGAGGTCTTCCTTAACTTCCAATTTATGCTTCCAGGAAAAAAGATCCCGGCTTGGAGACAAAACTAAACGAAACGACTCTCTGAATTGCAAAATCTGAATGCCATAATCTCGTCTTGACCCTAAAAATCCTTATATGGAGTACTTGATCGAGCGGAAGTCGCTTGGCTGTTCAGGTCATTCAAGCAGAAAAAGCGTTCAATATTCTGTAAGTTACTGCTGTTACGATCGAAATACCACGGTTGCTTTGTTCACCCGTACAAGTTTGAATCATTTAACGCTTATTTCACAACATCGATGAAACAAGCTTCATCAAAGCTGAATCCTGTGAATTAAATTTCATTACAGACATTCTTTGTTCCACGATTGGCTATGGTTTGTTTACTTTTCTCCCAGGCCTTCTACGAACGACGTCCGGAAGGAGAAGGAGAAACAGTGTATACTTCGGACAAACTCGGTGTGAGTGGGCTTGTACTAAAATATCGAACGCCGGAATGCCGGAATGCCGGAATGCCGGAACGCCGGAACGCTGGAATACTAAAACCCGGAACACAAAATTACTAAAACCCGGAACGCATGAAAAATGAATAAATTAAAACATAATAAATATAAATAAAAAACTCGAAACTCGGATGTTAGGATATACTCTTTCATCAAACAAAACCTTGACAAGGTCTACACTGTCTATTACAATCGAGATTAGAAATCCTACGCCACATCCTAAGACGTGAAATTGGAGAATTTTCGAGCCATTTATTTTAAAGATCAACTGCACGCCACCTAGTCATGACCTAATGACAAGTACCAGACAGTAGTGAACTTTGCGGTCGAACTGACCAACATTCAATGATATCAGTAGTGAAAAGGATAAAACTCTAGTACAGTAGTATTCGATAAATCGATGAGACACTGAATCGAAACATTCCAAAACTCATTGACAAGTTCTTACCTCTTTTTTTCCGGGCTTTTAGGACTGCTGCAAACAAAACAATGTTTACTTAGCTGATATTTAACACTTTGTATATCTTAAACGTAATAAACGAAAAGAAATATGAGTCTTAAATAAAGAACGTAACAACACTTACCTCGCCGAAGCGTCCATTTTCCCAACACTGTGCCACTACATGTGACTTTGATAAATACATTATCATAATTACATTTTGGCGGGAAACCTCACCAAACAAACCAAAACATCACACAACATAAACATCACCAAACATCACACAACATAAAGATAAATATCACTGCAAAACGTTCTTACCAATTAAAGATAATCAAGTTTTTTTCTGGCAGGTGGGGTTGTGGGTGGGTGAGGATACTGGGGGAATTTTCCTGTTTGAATTGAAGTATGTTATGGATTTTAGAAATACAGGTTTTAATTAATTAATTTTTTATCTATTTTTATTTTTGAAGCGTTCCGGGTTTTAGTATTCCGGCGTTCCGGCGTTCCATGTTTTAGTACAAGCCGTGTGAGTGGCAGTGACGCTAGCTCACGCGCGTGGACTATTTAGTACTCGTAGTACTCGTACCAACACTGCGCAAAACGCACTGCGCATGAGCACAAAATTTAACATCCTGTCAGCTTTTTATTTCCTGTCTAGTATATGTTGTGGTTCAATTTTATCCTTGGTTTAAATTTTATTTTCTTTTATTTCAAACTCATTATCATGTTTAAAAGCAAAAAGGTAGAAACAGACAAAAAAGGGGGCGAAAAAAATCACTTCATTCGAAAGCTTATATATTTTTCTAAAGTCAAACTTTTACACCACATGGTTATCTGTTTGCACCAACGGTGAAAATGATGTTTGAAGTTTGCAGGTCGCGAGCGCTCGACACGACGACTTTGTTTTTACTGGCTTTCTTGCATGCTACTTTGGCATAAGTTCATTTGGGAGAAGGCGATATCTAAGAAAAGAATAACAATACTTATGATCATGAAAGAAACCAAAATAAAGACGTCATCATTATCATTAACACGAAAACCAGGAAATAAAGTGTTAGTCCGTTCAATAATTTTTTTTATTATCAGAGAAAACAAGAACTCAAAACAAAAGATGGGCGGGATTTAATAACAACTTCTTCTTTGATGACTGAAGTCACGAACACCCGGAGTTTTCAGTGCCGGGAAACTAAACATGCCTATAAATGACTTTCATTCAAGAAAATGCCTATTTAATTCTTTTACATGGTTGTTCTTTGGTTGAAGACTTCAATAATTTCAGACTGTGCGGCTAGGCTGCATCTCATGTAAACACGAAACTTCCAGCTGCTAACTACATGGCGTGAAAAGTTCGACTTCTAAAAGTCCGGCCATCAAACCAGCTTTCGCTCTCTGATTCTGAGAATGAAAAAATAAATAGAGTGGTCAACTTGCTGCTAACCTCAACAGTATAATTAAGCTTATGTTTCATGGCTCGAATCGCCTTTAAGGCATGAAGACTGAGAAATTGAAGAACTGAAAATTAGAACTACAATACACAAGCTTGCAATGATAACTTTTTATGTCTTAGTTTCAGCCGGGTTAAGTGAAAAATAACAGTCAAAAACTTTGTTTTCGTGAATGAAAATCAGTTTACCTGAAGCTCTAGCCAAAATTACACACTGAGTTATTATCATCTTACCTTTTCTGAATCTAATCGACTAATTGTTTCAGTGATCTAGATCTGTGCCTCATAGGCGTACGGGCCGGGGGGGCGAGGGGGGCTGCAGCCCCCCCCTCAAATTTTGGGCAACTCAGATTTTTTGGGCAGAGCCAGTTTTTAAAGACTTTTCCATGTTTACTTTATTATCATTTTGAAGAGATAAATATTTTCTATTTTAACCTGAAGTCGGCATAATAATCCAGTTACATTGACACGAGACAGTGGTTGCCTAGCACGCGATGAGTTTCTGGTTACAAGGGAAGAGTATCATGCTATTTTTTTTTTTTTTCATGTTGGGCACTGTGCTGCACTGCACTAGCTGGAATGGGCTATTTCTAGTCGTGAATTGATTAGAATAAACTTCCGCATAACTTTCTAGAATCACTTCCGCTCGTAGGACAGTGTATACGTATGGCAGATAGCTTCAGCAATGGGTCTGAAAGTGAAAAGTGCAGGGGCTGACTAATTCTCAGTTTGAATTACTTGTTAAAGTAGACCGAAATGTTTGCAAAATAGTTAACAAGAGCCCCATGATACATACATACTAATCAAATCCTTCTTTGTAACAATTGGCCAGAGCTATGTCCATGACCTTTCACACGTTTTTTAAAAAGATTGAAACTACTATCAGGTGATATTGCGTGTCAAAAGTGCTTCGTTTTCTTCAGATAACGGCCAAACATGAAGATTTTCCTTTTTTTACCGTATTTCTAGTGATAAAAAAAAAACTTTATCCCAAAATATCTCGATAACGTTCTTACAGGTTCCGTTTTAACTTCGCGAACATCGAGGCGACTATTGGCTCCCGTGAACTATTTTGTTAGAACAGTTCCCAGCTGTGAGAAAAATTGCTGCAAGTATAATAGGTAAGGGCGTCATTTTGTTGCTATGTCAACTCCAATGTCATTGCAACCCTGATCATAACAACTTTTCATCTTTATCTGTCACAACTGTGGTGGCAATTTTTCTAAATGTTTGTTCATGGCGACGTAGTTTATGCTTAAACTTGGCAGGTATTGACCCTGAAAAACTGTATCGAGCCACTTTCATATGTCGGTACGGCCTATGTTGCTGCATCGTATCGCCCTCGTTTCTTTTCGACTGTTTTGTAAAAATTTGGGCAACTTGAAAGAATTTTTTGGGCGAATGGTTTACCCCCCCCCCCGCCCCCCCTTGCAAAAAATTGCCCGTACGCCTATGCTGTGCCTGGTTATCCATAAAAGCAATTTCAATAACTACAAAATAGTCAAAAACACGGGCAGCATGAAGCAGAACAACTGAACCACACGCTGCACACAGGGAGCGCGCGGGAGACTTTGATCCACCTGGAACTGTGACTGAGAAAGAGACCGGAAATGCTCAACCTGGCGAATGCGTAGACGTTTTGCCGCGGTGTTACTCGTACCATTCTCGTCCCCAGAGCCTCCTGGGGGCCTGAACACGAGACGAGGAGGCTCTGGGGACACAGGATGTTAGGACTTCCGGTCATTTCTGATTTTCTACAACATTTCTGATAGCTGTAAATTTAGGTGATTCAAAGCTTTTAAAAGAGAATCCTCCAACTTACTTTTGAATCCGAAAGGACCGGAAGTGCTAAAATCTAGGAATTCAAATCCTTTGTTCCCAGAGCCTCCTGGTCCTCGTGCTCAGGCCCCCAGAAGGCTCTGGGGACGGGAATGACAAACGTCGGAGTGTGGGGTAGTGCCGAGTTGGCTAAACACGCCGAGGAGCTGGAATTACGGGGAGGGCAGTGGCACGCGCAGGTGAGGCAGACTAGAATGAACAGAACAAAGCAGAAGCTTGACATCATGCAAGAGGCCCTGTCCTCATGCAACGCAGGATGGTTAACAGTCTCAGAAGCTTATAGCCCCACTTTTGGTAATTGACATTATTTAGCTCTGAAGTAGCTACAATCAGGGACAAAAGTAGTTGACACACTTGTTTAAAATGGGTGCTTTTATCAATCATTTAATTCATTTATAATTTCATTCCTTTTAAACGCCGTAAATCCCCTCACCCCCCGAGTCAATGAGGGTCCAAAATACAACATTGATTTTTGGGGGAAGGGGTTGGGGTAGACAGGGGAAGGGGATAGGTATGTCCACTATGGGGCCATTTTACGGAAGTGTCTCAACACTTTTGTCCCTCATTGTCTGAATGCAAAATTGTGCTACTGAACACGAGTTAAGCACTATGTGACAATGATTTTAACTGAAATTAAAGAAATCAATGACATAATTATGTTATTGGTGGTGGGGGTGAAATTGACTTATTCACGACCGAATTATAGGGCCAATTCGAATTACGTGATGACGTAACAAAAGGGGTTACGATATCAAGAATTGACGTCGATATGGTTTACAAGCTAAAAACTGACGCTGGAACTCGCGCACATGTACAACTTTTGGTGAATTTCAAGGGTACGCGTACTGAAAATATTTTTAATAAAGTTAATATTTCTCGTTCTTCACTTTAACCGATTGTTAAGGCGCAAACAATCACGGGTAGGGTAAGGATTGACACGTAGTGGGTATGGTCACTGGCTGGCCACGGAAATATGGAGAGTTAGTGAGGAGCGGCCGTCACTGCGTTCAATATCGAAACTAAGGAAAAGTGAAGGTTAACTCGTGACCAATTTAATAAAAAACTAAGGACCGCGTAGGAAATATTGCAAGCGTACACGAAAACAATTACTTCCAATCCCACCTCGCGACACCCTGTGTGACATGATAACGCAACGTAAATAGCGTGACATGAGCGCATATGCCTGTGTATTTGGAGTGCATTTCTCGAGAGAAACCCTGTGTTTTTGTCTATTGTCGGCAAGAAAAATGAAAAGAGAGCTTTGAAACGTGAACTGGTATTTGACTTTCAAAGAAAACGACAGCTCAAACTGAGGAAAACACTGCCTCCTTCGTGTTACAACGGTTAACCACGTTTCGGCAAACGGAGAGACATAGTCTGTTATGTCTCTTTAATGTCGCTATGTTTTCTCGTGGTTAACCGTTCAAACTCCTGATTTGTACCACGTCGCTGCAATTTTGCTCTCCAAGAATACGTATTGCGAAGCACTTTCTACATAGTGGAATCTTCTTTTGCCTTTTGTGAGGAATTATCGCATGAAACCTTCATGTTACAACGGTTAACCACGTTTCGGCAAACGGAAAGAAACATAGTCTGTTATGTCTCTTTAATGCCACTATGTTTTCTCGCGTTTAACCGTTCAAACTCCTGATTTGTACCACGTCGCTGCAATTTTGCTCGCGAAGAATACGTATTGCGAAGCACTTTCTACATAGTGGAATCTTCTTTTGCCTTTTGTGAGGAATTAGCCATGAAAACGGGTAATTTTCCAGCGCACGGCCGTCATCGATCACCTGTTATCTCGCTCTCCTTGTCATCAAGTGAACTTCTGGGCCAAAGTAATTGGTTTTTTGGCAATGATATAAACTGGTGTCTCTATCTTGCAAACAATTAATTTTCTTTAGCATTATGCGATTTAGGAGCTGGGAAATGTCCGCTCCGTTACTCTGCTGAGTACTTCATTCCTGTTCATTCGCTTAATCCATTTACCAGAACAATTTCCATTGTAGCTTAATACTTCTGAAAACATTACATCCGCAACAACGGCAGTGATCACAACTGACACAAATGATTTCCTTTCGACCCGACAGGGTCAAATCAGGAACGCGCGCGGGAATATAAGATTAGGTAATGACATACGCTTCGTACATTTTACTGTACGTATACTACAATCAGGACGAAAATTTACAAATTGTTGTTTATCAACAAACAATTTGGCCCATAGAGTAACTTTATCACACCAAAATTCATCAGCCTCAAAAATCTTGCCGGAAAACATAGATACTTATTTCAGACAATCAGGGACAAAAGTAGTTGACACACTTGTTTAAAATGGGTGCTTTTATCAATCATTTAATTCATTTATAATTTCATTCCTTTTAAACGCCGTAAATCCCCTCACCCCCCGAGTCAATGTTGTCTCAAGTAAAAGAAAGACTTGAGGGTCCAAAATACAACATTGATTTTTGGGGGAAGGGGTTGGGGTAGACAGGGGAAGGGGATAGGTATGTCCACTATGTAAAAATGGGGCCATTTTACGGAAGTGTCTCAACACTTTTGTCCCTCATTGTAGGTCGGATCCACAGCGAGTCCGAATTCGAAATCTCATCTGCGATAACGCGGAAAACTATGTCGCCTAAAAAGGTCCATCCCTTGATTTCCGCCAATATAACTTTCAAATTTTGTTATGCCATTGGCAGTGTAGGACATGGTGGCATGGAAGCATCAGTTTATGATATTTTGCTCCTTTTGGTTCATTTGAAGCATATTTATATCATTTAGTGGTCCCATTTGGACTATCCGTTTGGATACAATTTGACGGGCTTTTTCGGCTCCATAGACCTTCATATTTTGCGCTAAAACTAGGTTTTTGCTGAGTCAGCATTTTAGTAACCGGTTTGACCTTGGGAATTTCCTGGAATTTGACCTTAAGATTTTCCCGGTATTTTCCTAGAATTTGAGTCAAACCATATATTTTTAATAAGGGCGTGGTCAAAACTTAATAATATCTATGCCCAACCATATCACCATATTGAAATAACTTATGACTAACATCTGTAAACCTGAAGAAGGCTGGTATGGCCAGCCGAAACATTGTTATAAAAAGCAGTAGTAGTCTTTGGACTTCTTGTGTTTTTGTTCTTTATATTTTGGCTGATTTGATCTCTTTCCTAGAGTTCCAACGTGTACAACTAGCCGGATCTTCGTCCACGGTTTTTGCAGCTAATTTAATCCTCTGTGGCGATATACTATTTTGGTTTTTGAGTCTGGATCTGGCTTATAGTTTTGATATTTGGCTTCATTTGTAAATACAACATGGGAATGATCTTTGGTTACTTTTTGAGTCCAAAATCCAATCTCTCTATATTTGTTTTTGCAACCATTTCCAATATTTTATCAACTATTGGATTTTCAATTATTTTCTTTTTAGAAGTATCTAAAATAGGATCCAAATAAAAGCTCGTGCCGCATTTATAATCAGCTTTTTCTATTGCTTGCTCAGGCTCAATGAGTACTGATCCTTTGTGCAGGCCGTCACAAGTATTTTTTATGATGCCAGACAGTAGTAACAACTTTCTTGGTTCTTTTAGCTGGTTTAATTGCTATAATTAGCAATTATATATTGGACGTGGTTGAACAAAATATCGTGATTTGTCAGTGGCGAGCAGTTCGGCTGAGGCAAATAATTAATCTGCGAGACACTGACAAATCACAATATTTTGCGATAACCGAGTTCAATAATTGTTTTATCATTCGATCACTGAGTTAGTTTTTTAATAAATAATATCTTTGGAAAGCGGTTAGCGCGTGCTGCCATCAAGGAGTAATGACAGAGAGCACGTAAACGAGCAAGGAGCCAGCGTGGTTTTATTTACGCATGAGCAGAATAGTATTTGCAGCCAAAACCTAAGCCAAAAACAGTTGAACGACACTGCACATGAGCACACCATTATTTGTAGGCAGTTATTTGCAGGTCACGTGGTGGGCTCTCGGCCAATGAAAATGTCGGGGTCTATCTTCTTTTTAAAGAATGCTCTTTTAGGGTTAAGGTTTACCTGTAAAAGCTTCCAAACAGAATTTCGTCGCCTTCTTCGTGTTTTCTCGAGAACAGCTTTCTCGATAAAGTATTTGTGAAATTTGTTCAATTGTTACGGCAGCAAACCGGGAAACCATTACGTACGTAACTTACGCGAGTTTGGCGTTGCTCGGAGGTGGATAGCACTGCATATAGCGAGTTTGAGCAGCCAATCAGAACGCGCGAAAAACACTATCCTCCGTTTAGTACATGTTGTGGTTCAATTTTATCCTTGGTTTAAATTTTCTATTCTTTTGTTATTGTATTGTGTATGGATATGTATGACAAAGAGTTTGAAACAAAAGAAAATAAAATTTAAACCAAGGATAAAAGTGAACCACAACATATACTAAATGAAAATAATGCTTGTAAGGACGAATTACGATAAAAACTGTGCGGGCACAACCTATCAAAGCCTAATAGCAAAGAGTTTGTGCTCGAGAAGCAGAGACTTCATTTTTATAGAAAACAAAGAAAATGGAAACCCATCGATGCAAGGAAGATTGGGTTTTGACGTCAGCGAAAGTCTGACTGCCCGTACAGACTGTGGGGGTAGGGTAGGGGAAACGAAGGGAGTCCCAGACATTCATCTTGCGTTGTCTTGGCGTAGAATTAACTAGTTTAGAGGCAACCAATAGATTTTCTCCATTAATAATCTAGATTGAAGTTTCGTATTTGACTTGCGACATTAAAAATTTCGGGTGGTTAATACGATATTGTAATGAATGAGATCAACATAGCAAGGGAAGGCATTAAAAGGCTGTTGTTGAATTTGCATTGAATACACATAAAGCTCCAGGTCCTGATGGAATCACGTCGAGTTTTGAAGGAGTTAGCCAATCCTGTAGCTAATATATTAACTGTGATTTTTAGGAAATCATATGACACCGGCGCGATACCTAACAGTTGGAAAGTTGCTAATGTAACTCAGTTATTCAAGAAACGCTCGAAATGCAATCCAACAACTACCGCCGGATCTCACTCATGTCCATAGCTTGTAATCTGATGGAGCACATAATAACAAGCTCTATTATGTATCATGCGAACGATAACCATATTCTTTACCCACTACAGCATGGTTTAGAGGCAAACGTTCCTGTGAGACACAGTAACTCGGCTTCGTCCAAGATCTTGTGAACAATACGCATGATGGTCGCCAAACTGACATCTTAGTAGTGGGCTTTAGTAAAGCGTCGATAAGGTCTGTCACCGACATACCATCAAGAAACGGTATACATGGAAAGAACATTACATAAATAAGGTCATTCCTATTTAATAGGGAGCAACGTGTTTTGCTAAATGGACTGTACTTCAGAGGATGTAGAAGTGCTCCCTGGCGTGCCGCACGGCTCAGTTTTGGATTCGTGCTTGTTCCCTCTTTACATAAATGAACCTTTCTGAATCACTATCTTTTTTGTTAGACTATTTGTAGATAACACCACTGCATATATCACCATTGACTCTGAGCTAGACTCATGCATTCTTCAAAACCATCTTGAGAAGCTAGCTCAATAGGAGTAATGTGGGACATGAAATTCCACCCGGATAAATGCGAGGTCCTCCGAGTTGGCCGGAAAAGTCAGCCTATCCCGCATGACTATATCCTCCATATCAGTCGACACTTCAAAGTCTCTGGGCGTTACTCTTTCATCAGACCTCAGTTGGAACGATCATATTGAAAACATTTCAGGGAAAGCAAATAGCACTCTTGCTTTTCCTTAGACGAAATCTGCAGGTGAATTCTTTTAAGATCAAGACCTTAGCTTACTTTAACCTAGTTTGACCACTATTGGAATATGCAGCTACAGTCTGGGATCCTTACACGGATATAAACATCAGGAAAACTGAAATGGTCAAGCGGCGAGCTGCCCGCTTTGTAGTCAGGAATTACAATCGTCCGGCTAGTATAGGAGCAATACTTGATAAACTGGGATGGAAATCTCCTCAAAGCAGAAGAAAAGCAATGAGACTCTGCATGTTGTATAAGCTGCACAATGGCCACGTGGCAGGATATGGAATGCCGCAGCAAATCTCTATGCGGCGGACTAGCAGGCATCTGAATTCAAATGCATACGAAGTACCATATTCAAGAACTATCACATGAACTCATTTTTCGGACACACTATAAGAGAATGGAATTCAGTACCTGAAAATATTGTCACGCTGCCGAACTTGGACTTTTTTAAGAACGCACTATTTCCATGACTGTATCCCTTTTGTGTGTTTTAATTAATTAATTAATATTAATTTCTTCTTTGTGGATTTATTTATTTACTTTTTAAGACCCCTTTCAAGAATCATTATTTTTGAAGGAGGTGGGGTTTTATGGAAGTAGCTATTATCCTTTCATTTTTAAGACCTGTCCAATAGACCTTTTTACCGATACGGAGGCCATATTGAATTTATTGGCCTTAAGGAGTATTATGGGATGCCCAGGGGGGGACTCGCTTATTACCTACGCGCGCTTTACGGGCAAAAAGAGAACTTCAAGGAAAAAGGCGACCATCATTACATCCAAACAAGGCACAACAATCTTTATCTTTTTCTTGGAAAACTTAAAGAAAAATTGGCCCGAAAAGCGCGCGGTTCGTGTTCGTGCCCTCTGAGCATCCCATAATACTCCTTAAATCCAATGAATTCAATATGGCCGCAGTATCGGTAAAAAGTTCTATTAAGGATTAAAAGTAATAGGCCATTTCCGAGTTCCAACAAATCTCACTTTCAAAACGAGGCTAAGTGCGAAGCCATTAATATGGAAATTATTTGCAATTATTATGCAAATAAAACTCATTTTCACAACAAAGGTTTCGCACTTAGCCTTGTTTTGGAAGTGAGATTTTTTGGAACTCGGAAATGGCCTATTAAGCAATAATACTAAATAGCTTCAGATGTGAATGAAATTGTAATGTTTTCAATATACTGGAAATCAAGTAAATGGGTAAGGCAAATTGTTGAGGCAGGAGTAATGCTGTAGAGAAAACAACAAGTAAATGCTAGTCTTTGGAGGAAAAACAATAGTTTATTGCTCTCCAACTACAGCAATGATAGTGTTTGTTCTTCTTAGCAGGTTTTATAAATTTTGGCACTTCTGTCACCACGTCGAGTGGACTTGTAAGATGATAATGGCGACAATTTCTCGGTCACAAAGGAGTTGTTTAGTGCAGGCATTTGAAAACGATTGATCAGCCTAGCCTAGCCCGTCGGTTTCTCTGTGAAGACTGCATACAACACCTCGAAGTCTTTGAACTAAGTGCAGAGTTGATCTATTCTGGATATTGTAGTCACTCAGACTACAATTGTCTTCCAGTCGCATCCCAGCAAATACGAGACGTTGTGAGTCTGACGGGTACTGGTATAACCGGTGGATATCTCTTTTTACTTTCCTGATATAATCGCTCCGGTTCACTTCCATCGTGAACTCTCTTTTATCCATCATCCTGATAAATATTTGCATGTCACCTGATGTATTAACAGTGTTTTCTCGTACTGGTCTTCCCTCTTCCAGCTGGTTACGTCCTGCATTGCCGAGTTGCTCGTCTAACAGGGTAGGTTCTTTGCTCGAACCTAGGAAAGGTTAAAGTAAGATCTCAATCAATGCACGGCTTTTGTGCCTGATAGTCGGAAGACTATGTAGAGCCGACGTAGTGCGCAAAATGCTGTGATTTCCGCAAGGTTTTTAAGAGGCTAAAAAAATTCATTTAGCCTGAATTTCAGCCGTCACCTTCAGTCACACAATCCCGAGAAAGATGCCTGAATCATCGAGCCGAAAATTTAGCGGGACTGTCAGTTCATATTCAGCGGATCGTATGTCTGCGCTGTGTTAAAAACGTTCGTTTTCACCGTTCACGCAATGATCGAAAGGGCAAGACAGATTTGCTAAGCCTCCAACTGTAACTGAAATTCGGGAAATTTCTGCCTAAACAGAGCTATCACCAGATAAACAAGCGAATTACCAGCGGAGAAATAAAAAACTCGTGTTATCGCAGCTAAACCGATGACAACAATTAGATACTAAAATCTACGATCCTGAGTAAGACACAAGCGCCTGTTTATCCGCATTGAAGGGAAAATCCCTGTTCGTTGAACTTGCATTGAAAGAATCAATGTTTGCCGGTGACAGCGGCTGGTAATCGGCCCGAATCAGTACATGCAAAACCTAACGCATTTATAAAATACACGTCATCTAGCTACGTAACTGCTTTGTTTTGTCACCGCTTGGTTTGAGAGCTGAGGATTCATTTTACATTCACGGTCAAAATAGTATTTTAGCTCTAATGACTTAACGGAAAGCTGTAGTCTGAAATGTCAGCTTTCTCCTACCCCTAACCTTTTCTATGATGCGGCAACAGAAAAAACGTATCGCTTTTAGTGGTAAATAGAGGTAAAAAAATATAATATAGTACGTGCATAAGCAAAGGATGACCAAAACGCGACACTGAAGACAACAGGAAATAGTATAAACAGAGACAAAACAGACAACATAACCCAGTGATAACCTTCCAAAGTGAAAGGATTTCTTGTATATGGTCCAATGCTTGATACATCTTTTCGGCCCCGCTTCGAACTGCATAATCATCATGGTACTGTTTCACCTCAGATGTGATGTATGAAAAGTATAAAACAGGGGCACCCAACGGCAATTTTCGGAAAATATCTGTTCGGAAGACGATTTGAGATCTAGAATTTTCGGAACAGTTGTTGTAAAAGTTTTCGCTTGCCTGCCTCTCCTAGGATTTTCGAACATCTAAAAACTGGTATAATTACCCATTTTTAACGTATTTTTACCCTAAAAAAGGCCACCTAGAACTTTCGGGAGTCTTTTTCTGGCTGAAATTTTCGAAAAGGTAAGCTTTGATCCCTATAATTTTCGGATCACTAGACTTTCAGCTAGGAAATCCGAACAGATGAAAAGTTTTTAGGGGATAAAAATATGCCTATATCTACCATTTAAATACTAAAATACCTTCAACAATGCTATGTTAAGTGGTTTTGAACTATATCCTCGTTGGGTGCCCCTGATAAAAGGTTGGTTTACACGTCCCCAGACTTGTTGGCAAGATTTTGTAAAGTAAACTTGTCGAAAGCAAAAAATTCCGCCTGATTTGTTTTCCAGGCCTAATCTACTGTGATCGAAGATGATTGCTATTTTTGGGTGTACATATATAAGGCTATCAACTCGATGTAAGATTAAGTTCACTCTTAGCTTGGACTGTTTGCAAATTACTGTTCTCTAAAATCACTTAACCGTTCCCCCAAATTAGTCACATGAATGTGTTCTAAAGTTAACTGGATTGTGGAATACAAGTTTATTGTTTGATTTAAATCATAAATTCGAGTTAATAGGAGCTTCGCTTTTAGCCCTGGCTAAATCTATATATTACCGGTTGAAAATAAGGTTTTACGTTTTGCAAGAGTTAAAGTAAATGGGATAGTGACGTAACCGGGCGGCAGCTCGTTGATTCCGACGTCTCTCTCGGGAGGGTGCTAAGTCGGCAGAAATTAAGGCTAAGTTTAATTTAGGCACACTCAGAATTAAAGAAACATTTCAACACCGCCGCGAATAATAGCCTAAACGCGAAGCGAGTGAAAACTTCTGCCCAGTTGGACGCAAAATTAGAACATGTCGTTCCTCGTGATTTGGGCCCAACTACCTTATCAAATAACGAGCTATTCATAAGGAATATGACGAAAACTTAAAACTCACCCACACATTGCAAGAGGGATGATCTGGCATACGCCACAAAATCCTTGCTGTCAAGAACAACTGCCTCGGATCCCCATTTGTATACTAGACGGAGATTTAGAACTGTATCTGCCTTAAACGTTACGACACTTTGCATCGAAAGAGGGCACCGTATGACTTCCGGCCTGCTCTCATCTACAACGTTACCTCTTAGCTCCTTTCGAAGGACGTCTAGTAGCTCTAAGAGTTTCTCCTTTCGTGTGCTGCAAAAGAAAACACGAAGATTTCCCGAATTTTTGTCTTCCTGCTTCGTCACTGTAACGTCATGGAAACGGGTGACATATCCGTTAAGAGCTTTCTCGCTCGAAGGCGTCAGCATCATCATTAACTGGAATGTTCCTTTCCTACAAATTCCTCCGTCAATGTATACACGTGCTGTTGCATGGAGCTGAAGCTCATCTTCTGTTTCTCTCTTGATTCGAAACACCTGAGAGTATGTCTTTTCAAGCCTGTCGTACCTTACCGTCTCTCGGGGACAGGAGAAAGGAAGATCAGTAGAAGTATTTAGTTCAAATCTCACCACTTTTGAAGGGTCAGTCTTTGCAAAATGAATTAGACTCATTAAAACGTTTGACAAATCGTGCACGAAAAGTTCATCAATGCAGTCAAGATCGGCAACAGTTTTTCTTAGGCAACACACAAAGAGGTCCAATCTCTGATACAATCTAACGTCCCTACAACAGTGCTGGAAAAACGGCTGAAGATAGTTCAGCATTGCCAAATTTGACAAACTTTCGCCCCATCTTTCAATTTCTGTGTTCGGCTCTTTGTCGTAGTTCTCTAAGCATAGTTGCTCGAGGATTTTGCAAGAATCACACCAAAGGTGGAAAAATCCGTTGTTTCCTGCGGCGTTTCGAAATCTAGACACAAAGCCATCTAGTGTCTCCTTAGGCAGTCCCCTTAGGCCATTTTGGGGAACATCTGTTATCCTTTCATCAGCAAAGATAACTTTTATGTTTTGAATGAGGTAAGGAGCAATAATCAGGAAAGTTTTGATGGTACATTTTTCAAAAACCGAACAAACCTCTTGGTATTTTCTTTTAATGTCTTGAGGAAGTGGACAGCGATTCTCGATGGATTGGATGAGATACTGCGCGTGATTTGTGGATGAGGCTGCTCTTTTCACTTTATCTGCAGTTACTTCCAATTCAATGCAACAGTCCCTAAAAACAGATTTGCAAAGATTTTGAATTTTACGAATGAAATAGTTCTGTGAATAAGCATTTTCGAGTTGCAGGCCCAAGATCTTGGAGGCAACTTTTCTCAAATGTCTGATGTGCATCTGTCCTCTTCCTGTTACTTTGTAATCTAGTAAAAACAAACACAATAAATGAAATGATGCTAATTACCAACCTCGTTCCCAGGTTCTCTTTCCTACCCGTCGAGAGACCCTGGTTGAGTTTGGTCACGTGTCTCCCAGAATCTGGGAGATTACAAACAAACGACTTGGGGGAGGGGCGGATAAGTGTGAGATTTGTCTCTACAAAGCGTAGACGTCGAGTTCAGTGGAAACCTTGTCTAAAGGGTCCTGTTTTTTATAGTTCCCGGACTAGTCAAGACAAAACCTCGAACGCCGAACCCTTTGACAGCGAAAGCGTAACTTCCTGCAGAATATCTGGATGTTTATCGGATGTTGCAAAGGAAATCACGGATTCACACTTGTGCTGTCAAAAATATTTTAGGCGGTTGTATTTTCAAAACTAATATATAGATTTAGCCAGGGCTAAAAGCGAAGCTCCTATTAACTCGAATTTATGATTTAAATCAAACAATAACATGAACTCAATAAATTGACCTCGCTCCCAATGTGTGGCTTCATAGCTCAGGAGGTAGAGCAACGCACCGGCAACGCGGAGGTCATGGGTTCGAATCCCGTTGAAGCCCTGATTTTTTTTTTTTTTCAGGCTTCTTCTTTCCAATTGCTTAAATTGGAAAATTTACTGCGATGATCACCCTTTACTTTCATCTACAACCGCAGTTCAAATATGAATTACTTCATATACTTCACATATGGACTAACTATTACTATGAAGGTAACTTTCAAGGTGGAGTAGTGGGAGGAGGTCCACTAGTAACTAACCTCATTCTTTTTTCTAGGTAACAGTAGTCTGCCAGAATTCACCTTTGTTGCATATAGATACAACGGTTACACATGTTCTAGTAGGAGGCACACTATTGGCGAATGCACATAATGCTACGGAAAGTAATTAGGATTAGGTTCACAGGAAAGTGACCAGTATGGTGGGGCAGCATAAAAGACAGTCGAAACGTTAATTAGCAGCGCAATGAATCAATGGGTTATTTCCAATACTACTCTCCCACTTCTCTACCTTCCAAAAAGAAACAACAACAACAACAAAGAACAAAACAAAAACAAAAACAACAAAAAAACGAAGGGAAATCTCGGGATAACTAACCTTCTTGCTTTAACCTCTCGAGGTCTTTTCTAAGAGCGGCAAGACCTTCTACTACGTTATTCCTCTTCGACCAGTGCTGCAGAACTATTTCCAGTTGTTCATTCTCGTCCTTTTGAGAATTCGTCAGGCTATTTAAGCATTCTTCAGGCATCTCAAGCAGCTTAGCGATGGGCATAACGTTAAAAATGGCTCCCTCAACTTCTAGCAGACTCTTTACATAGCCACACAGTTCTGTAACGAAGGAAATGTAGAGATCACTTACTGATGAGTGCTTCCAATTTACGCTCGACTGTTGCTAATTTAGACATCTTTAATGTCATAGTGGAGCCTTCGCGCACGCGAGCGGAGCCCCATAACTGATAAAAAATGAAAACCTATCGATGCAAAAAAATTTGACTGACGTCACCGTGCGTCCTTCCCCTAGACAGTTTTGTCCCTCGTTGTTTCAAAGACTTTAGAATTGATTGAAAAATCAAAATCTGTCTACTGAGCAAATGTTTGGCTGATTTTAGGGGCAGACCATTTGACTTTTGGGGGGTTATGGGTGATTTTAGTGCAAAATATCCTCCAGGCTGATTTCGAGGGGAAAAAAACCTTGCAAGGCAATACCTCCATTAAATTGCTATAAATTTTCTTATTCATTACTTGCCATCCAAGAATTTCGCAGTGTGCTGCTCTTTTTCAACGACACAGCTGAATACCGCGCGCTTGAATGAAGTTTATTGTGTTTGTTTTCAATTGTTTCTTTACACTGTCTATTCTCGCTGTAAAAGGTAAGCTTATCAAAAATATGAAAGAGTTCTCCTTTCCTTTAACGAAAGACTCGTCGGCTTTTCGAGCCCGAATTTGTATTTTTTTAACGTTTATAATTTGTAGTGCAATTAAGTTTATCGCACGTTTCTTAGCGTGAATGCACTGCACAACACCTGAACACGTACCGCACAGTTTGTGTAGGTTAAAGATTGGTTTATAGTTATTAGTAGCGAAAAAGGTTATCGTTTGCTTTTCTTTGTCTGTCCTCAAAGAAAATAAACACCTTACAGCAAAACTTTCTATCAGATATTGTAAGGTATAAATGTAAAGGCTACACATAACCGTCCGTCCGGGCCCGTTAAAAAAAAGAAAATATAATGGGCTTACGGGAACACACAAGTCCTTAAAACGGCCTGATTTTTCTTTTAGGTCATCCCTGAAAGACAGAAACACTGACCCTAGAAACCGTAACCTGTAAATTGTTGCTACTAAAGAGACCTATATTTTCGCAATTTTTTTACTTCAGATTTGTTTGCGGGACATTCTTTCTTAATCATTTAACCCTCCCTCTAAAGGTGAACTGATGCTGAAGGCTCCCAGAGTTCAATTAATAAGAATGTGAAGATTTCTTTTTTTCTGGCTTAGAGTTCATGTTATTAGTTTAAATTTGATTGCTTTTGTCAGAAGTATAAAAACAGAGGCTTCGCTTTTATCCCTGATTAAATCTATATATTACCGAGATCCACAACCTAAAAACCCCTGGCAACGATTTCAGCAATCTGCTTTCAACTCACATTTCCTAGATGCTACAGCTTCAGGAAACATGGAAGCATACGTTAGCATGATCTAATAGCTCAATCTATCTTTTTTGGTATCCAAAACACAATCATGTTTATTAGACCAAGACTGTCAAACGTACCTAGTTCGCTGAAGAGACTCTCACTTGTATGTCCATAATCTCCACGCACCCTGACCTTCCCACACAGGCTTCTCACATCTTTACTCCATTCAAGAGGAATTCTCAAAACTTTTCCTTTATGCCACCAATCATAAGAATGGACGGTGAAACTAGTGCTTTCTTGCTGGCTGTCAGCTAGTTTGTAGTCTTCCCCAACGTGAACAATAACTTCAAGGGTTTCATTGTTGTAGATGCTCTTTTCGTCCTGATTACAACGAACATGAAGCTCTACGAACCCTTCTTTCTTAAGTTGCATCAGAGCAGACGACGTGTCGTCTTCTCTGTAAAATTGTTCATGGTAGACGTCTTGACTAACGAACAGTAAGGCAAGTTCGTCATGCACTAAAGAGGGACTGTTCTTCTTCAACAACACAGACAAAGTATAATTAAATGCTAGCAAGTTGAGCCTTGATATAATGTCTTTGGTGCAGAGCAGAGTTGATCTGCCTAATCTATACAGAATTGCAATGATTGAAAAGTGCTCGATTTCAATAACTACACCTGTATTTGTTTCGTCGATATTTGAGCTGTGAGATATGTCTTGCCAGGTGATCTTTCCGCCGCTAGTCTTTGAGCCGTGCAAGATGAGAACGTCATTCCAATTAAAATGTATATCGACAACGATTCTCAACGTCAAAGGCTTCTTAAAGAAATGACCACTGGGTTCGAGACTGATGATGGGTGCGCCAAACATGACATCGTTTTCAAGATCCTTAAGGACAAATTGTCCATAGTAGTTGGAAGGGTCCTCTAATGTTACGTACACAGACAAGGAGTCGTCAACAGCTCCCGGAGGGCTAATTAGTTTGACATTTTTGCCCAACAGTACTCCACCTTCACTGGTTACAGTGCCGCATAAAACGCTTGTATCTTTCCGTGGTGAGTTGTCTTTGATGATCAAAGGCAAGAAACCTTATACAGAAATAAAGAAGGGAATAACAAACTACAAATCAGCAAGATAATTAAACATTATTAAAAATACAGGAATAAAGAAAGAATAGCTAAAGTTGACATAGATAACAGTAAAGCTACAATAACTGCGTTCAAACAACCGACTGGAGTACTGCATTCAACATTTGATGCAGCAGCCGCTGGTACATTCATACAGTTGATAAAGTGCAATAGTTCGGAGGCCCTATAGATTTTATTGGCCGTGCAGAAAGCTCAACAACATTTCAACCACGTTGGACCACTGAATAGGCCACTGTCACGATGACAACATTTAACTACAACTACCAGAATTCATTTCGTTTTTGCTTTCGTATTTAAATTTGTCCATCACACTGAGGATTAAAACAAAAATCGCCTTAATTTGCACAAGAAACAAACAAAACTGAAGCACTCTGATAGTTGAAGTAAATGGCGTCATCGTGCCATTGTCCTCATTAACCAGTAGGAACGCCCCACCAAATAATTCTGTCAAAATGTATGGACAAAAGACAAGACTGTGCATGGTCAGGAAGCTCCCAAAATACGGTGCAGATGGCTTCTGCTTTTGCCTTCCATTTTCGCTAGCTTTCATAGCTTTTTCTCTCTGCTACGTGCGGTACATCGCAGAAAACATAATAAAAGAAACTGAAGATACTATTAACACGACTGAATTTGAAACTGAAACTGTCCCTCACAGATTGAGAACATTCAGCATCCTGAGCCACATTTTAGATCCTGCTGAATTATCTGGCCCTCCAATTCGTGACGTTATTATGTCCATAGGTGGGAAACTTAAGCGGCAAAAAGGTAGGGACTGTGGGGTGGCCACTTGAGTTTCCTGCCAACGGACAGAATGACGTAACAAATTTCGTTACGTCAATTTCAAGTGGCTGTCAAAGGAATATTTGAATCCAGTTTTTTCCAAATTGAACAAGCATGTAGTCCTCTTACCTAATATATAGATTTAGCCGGGGGGGGGGGGGGGGGGGTTGAAAGCGAGCCTCCGTTTATATACTTATCATTAAAACTAGAAATAAGTGAACTGCACGACCTCGAGAGGCACTTCAGGAGAACGGCACGAAGTAGGAAGAAAGGGAAATAAGGCAATAGGGAAGAAAATTTATAAATAAAAAATACCTACGCGATATAAAGAAACAAAACAAAACTACAATAAGTAAAAAAAGTACTAAATGAAAAGGAAACAAAAGAAAAGAAGAGAAAAAAGAAAAATAAGTAATGGAACTCAAGACCTCCTACACGCTATTTTGTAAAATAAATATTTCAGTAGTTGTCAAGAAACCTTTGTGGCGGGCTTGCCGGGCATTGGGATAGGGATCACCTAATTCATATTGGGTCTCCTCCCTGACTGATAAATCAGTGTGTGTAGGAGTGGTAGGCGTGTGCCGGGGGGTGTTGTGAGTACTAAAATAAACGTAAAAGGTTAATGGGTTATTAAAAGCTAAGGGCCAAATAAATTAACGTAGTTTAGCCAGTGTTTAACAAAACCGCGTTCTAAGTCATTTTCAATTTGGCCAACGATTTTATCTGAACATCATTTATTGTGAACAGTTTTATGAAAGCATGTAGAGAAGACTAGAAAAACATTTATCTTCTTAAAACAACCCACCAAAGAAGAGATCTGAAGGTTCAAAGATTCGGTAGACCGCAGCTTAAGTTAGAATTCGTTTAAATATCTGGCCTTATATGTTTTAGGTTACAACAATAGTGAGGGACCCACAAACTGCTGTGCAGCTATGTCTATAACAGTACTGCATAAATAAAAACAATAAAAAAGTCTACGCACAATCCCATGGTGAAGCTTCCAGACCGTCATTCATTTGTCTGACTCTCTCAGAGGGAGATCTTGTTGCATAAGATGGGGGTGACAAAGGAGGGCGGGGTGGAAGACGGGGTGGAACGTTAGGATGTGTTGACTCTGGTATGGGCTCAGGAAGCATCTGCCTTTCAGATGATGGATCCTAGCACATGAGGAAGCAAACAAAATGGTAATTTCAACACGTGACTTTTTGAGATATAACATAAAGCAAATCAATTTAATTATAGCAATTTACCTTTAACTGTGCTTTGTAGCCCATGTCACCTGGAGAAAAGATAAAATGACATATGAATGTGCAGCATTGACACCGTACTGGCTTAAGTTTTTAAATGTTTCTTGAAAAGAGAAGTGTTGTAAGTTAAATAATTACAAATAAAAATATAGCCTGCGATCAGCCGTTCGTTCTTTACATCCAAATTGAAAAATTGATTAAAAAAGAACTCTTGATCGCAGGTTAGTGCAGATACAGAGAAAAGACCCATAAAAACTCTCAGAATATATCGACTTTAATCAGCTGCAAGTAATCGCTTCTTATTAAAGGAGCACGTTTTGCATCTCCTCTTGTACATATTATTCTTTTTAGAAGTTTCCCATGGTATTTAGAATCCACTTTTCTTCAACTAATCATTTCGGTTATCATCATGATTCATTCCATTTCGTCACATCAAGAGTTATGTACAATGATAATTCAGTAACTTACTTCAGGTTTGATCATACCGGTGTCTTCATGGCTAGTTGCCCAGGTCAACTTTACAACATTTCTTGGAGAAAATCTTACTCACATTTGTGAAACCCAGCCCGAAAAGTCTTATTTAAGTCACGCCGAATATTTGATCCGTCTGCATTATTAAATCAGTGGCAAAGCGCTTGGCTTCGCAACGTACTGGAACGTTGTTACCTGGGTTATGGTTTATAACTGTTACAATCATTTAGGTTGTGTTACAATACAGCAGTGAAAGCGGTCTAATTAACATAAAAAGTGTCGATCAAACCTTGATTTTGGTTGGTTACCCATTGAAATGCATAACAACAGATAACAAAATTTCATACAGTCGAATCTCTCTAATACGGAAACCGAAGGGACAGAGCGACGTGTCCGTATAACAGAGGTCACTATAGTGACGTCACTTTTATGACTCTACTTACAGTTTTTTTAGTGTTCAGTAGCTAAAACCAGGGTCACACTCTAGTAGGGGGGCTTGGCAATTTTTTTGTGCACTTTGGCGTACACGCACCAAAATTGGCATTGATGTTCGTTGGGACATTCCGGAAAGATTCAGAAGGGGTGCCAAAAATTCACACCTTCATTGGGGATGGAGGGGTAATTTTGTCAAAGTATCATAAAACGTCATTAAGCTCTATAAAAAGAAAGAGAAACACCTGGAAACAGGTTCATATCACTTATTAAAGGTAGTGTACGACATATATATATATATATGGGGGGGGGGGGGTATGAGTGTTAAAAAAGCCGGTAGGGGTAGGCAAGGGGCACATATACTTATTCTTAACCATACCCTTCTAAAACTATTTACACAATATCCACTTTAATAATATCCACCTACTCAAAGGTGGTAATCTAATAAACATAACTTAACTCACACGCTGTGGAAAGTAGTGAATATCTGACCATATTGATTTCTAACCTAAACTGCTTTTAGACTTGAGCGATACATTCCTAAACATTGAAATTCTGACAAGCATCAGTGCAGTTGCAAAGTTCCGTGTAGGGAAGGTTTGCCTTTAAGCATTTGCAACGATAGTTGGTACATCCAGTCTTGCACCCACCCTTCAGTAATTCACTGCAGGCTTTAGACGCTTCCGGTAGTCTTTTTCAAACTGGCTGCCACCAGCCAAACCCTTACTGGGGGAATTTTCTGTTGGCCCTCTAAGGTCATCCAGACACTCGCTTGGTACGCTGCTCTATTACAGTGATGTAGAATGGCGTCCTAGAATTTAAATTGAGGGCCAAAATAGAAGAATTAGACTGGGAAAAGCTGTGTAGTAACCTGGTCGTAAAAGAATTCATACTCTATAGCGAACTTACACACCTGCGTTGGCGGAATACTTTCCAGTGGTCGCACTTTCTTGGTGAAGAGCTCTCTTCTTGTGGCGTTGACCCTGCTTGCATAACTGTTTTTGTCGTAAAGGACAACAACAAATCGCACGGTGACATAGAATACCGCAAGGTCGGCATCCAACGGGGTAAACTTGCTGTCCAGAACACTGAGAAAAGCCGCCATAACTTTTTCCTACGTATTCCAAGCGTCCCAGGCAGACCTTTTCCTTTTCCCTGGAACGACGATGTGGTATCGCAGCCGGTGATGGCATGGAATAGTGAAAGCGCTTTCGCTTTTCTAGGCCCCAATGCTTCGCAGATGGTGTCAATTGATATATACTGGAAATGTTTTCCCATTCCAAAGGCGATCCAGACACTCATATCAGGCCAGATTAAGCACAGGTTACTGTACTTCGCAATAGCAATGACCACTACATCTGTATCTACGGTTCTGATCAGCACTTTCTGCGTACCATGCTCCACAGCATCCCTGACATGTACAAATATTCGCGTGTCACGAGATTTCAAATTCGTGTGAGAATATTAAGAATCCATCTTTTATCCGAACCGAAAGAAGGTTACAACTAGAACTGAAAAACATAAGCTACAACGCCAGAGAATACATCATAAGATTATGCAATCGAGGAGCACGTGTAATCCCCTAGAGAGTGTCATATGATCTTAACCCGTCACACTACATGATTATTTCTCCAACACTCCCACTTGATAAGGATGTTATGTGTATCCTCTAAGATAAATAGCAAAAAAAAACAATCAATATCCTAAGAGGCATAAATGTTCAACAAGTTTCTGAGTTTTTGAAATCGATCTCTAGGAAGTCCCTTTGTCGTTATGTCTGCCAACATATCATTTGAAAGACAACAAACAACTTTAACTTCATTTGAGGCTATTCTTTCACGAATAAAATGAAATGCGACATCAATGTGCTTTGTTCTGTTATGGAATCTTGGGTTCCTTGATAACTCTATGGCATCTTGATTGTCTTCCTTCAACAGTGAGGGTGAGTCAGCTTTACAACCAAGATCAGCCAATAGCTTTCGTAAGTAGATTGCTTCCTGTGTTGCTTGACTTGAGGCAACATGTCCTGCCCTTGTAGTGGATTTATTTATTTTTTATTTATTTATTTTTTTCAAACGTTTATTAAAATACTCCACAGCGTTACAAAACTAATGCTACAATAAATTACAAATACGTTACATTACATTACACTATGAATTTTAATGGTAAAGTAACTGTACAAAAAAAGAAAAAAATACGTTCTAAGTACAGACAACACTATGGTACAGAGACCAAAGGCAGAGCCCACTTCTTATTAAATTTGCCCATGTTACTAGTTTTAACACATATGTACTTTTCTGTTTCATACTTAATTTTAACCTTAGATGAAAAGGCAGTTATGACTGGAAGAGTCTGATTTCTTCTACAACCCCATAAGTATAGTTTAGCGATCAGTATCAAATAATTCAGTAAAGGGCAATTTGTATATAGTATTCCTGTAATAACGTCTTGTAAGGTCAGACACACGAATTCTCTTGTCAATGTGTAATAATAGTATTGAAATTCCTTCCAAAACTGCTTGGTGTGTCTGCATTCGAAAAAGATGTGGTAAAGGGATTCCGAATCCGTTTTGCATAGTGAACATTTATCATCTTGAATATAACCTATTTTGCATAACTTTTTATTGGTAAATAAAATTGAATTAAGGACTTTGTATTGAAAAGCTTTTAGATAAGGTTCAAACGCTACCTCATGTGGAAGAAGGAATACTTTTTTCAGCTGGTCTTGGGTTAGATTGAAATCTTGACACAAGTATTTGGAGTTTTTTGGACACTGGGCAATTATTCTTTTAATTAGCATGTAGTAATCTTTAGATTTCTTTTCTAATACATCAAATTCTTTGTTATCGATTGTCAATATTAAGCTTATTTCTGAGCGAAGAAAATTGCTATTCTTTAAATGTTCTGGAACAGAGTGACGAAGCCCTGCCCAAATTAGGTAGTTAATCTTGCTAATTTTTTTCGAAACAATAGTAAAAGAATTTGCGGTGTCTAATTCAAACAAAAGATCATTTACAAAAATGACATCTTTTTCAAAAAGTTTTTTATACAAAACAGGCTTATTATCGACACGTATCTCTTTGTTATTCCACAAAATATATTGACATTCCCTTCTACTATCGAAAACACTACGAAACTCAGACCACCATTGAAGTAACTCTGAATAGAATTTAGAGGAAATACTTCTCTCTTTGAAGTCATAATTACAATGAAATAAAAAGAGGCCCCCAAAAGGTTCCAACGAAAACCGTAAAAAATTTCTCCAAGCACCATTGTTGCACTGGAAGATCCTTTTCAGCCAGGCTAGTCGTAAGGATTTAATCATACTTTCCAGATCGATCATTCTTAAACCACCGTTTTCAAATTCATTAATTGTGGAAAGTCTTGTCACTTTATCGGTTCCTTTCCACAAAAATTTAAATATCATTTGATTTAACTCTTTAACGATTTCCTTGGGGACCGGCAGAAGCGAGGAAATGTAAACAAATTTTGGTATGATTAAAGACTTGATAATTGTTACTTTTCCATAGGTAGAAAGACCTCTTGAAGACCAAATATTTATAAGTTTTTTAACACTGTCCAATCTCTCGATAAAATTTTTTTCGTGCAAAAGTTTGATATCGTATGAGTAATAAACACCGAGGGCTTTAATTGGTTCATCAGGCCATTTTATACCAAAAGGTTTTGAAGTTTTATCTCTAGATGACCCGATCCACATTCCTTCAGTTTTAGATGAGTTAATTACAAGTCCTCATATGTTCTTGAATACTTCGAGAAGATTAAAAAGGGCCTGTGCCGAGTCAATGTCAGACAGAACGGCCGTTGTGTCATCAGCATATTGAAGGAGTTTTGTTTCTTCGCCACCGATTTTAATACCAATTATCTGTGGGTTTTGACGAATTGCCAAAGCAAGAGTTTCAACTGCAACCACGAACAAATATGGAGAAAGCGGATCACCTTGCCTCACGCCCCTTGCAAGAGAAAAAAAATCAGTTGCAAGACCATTGTTGATAACACAACTTTCAATATTGTGGTACAGTGTCCTTACCCACCAAATAAATTCCGGACTAAAACCAAAGGCTTCTAAACAGCTGAAAAGAAAGCTCCATTCTAACCTGTCAAATGCTTTGTGGAAATCTATAAATATCATTAAACCTGGAATATTTTCTTTTAGAGAGAATTCCATTAAATCAAAGATCGATCTAACAGTTTCACCTATAAAGCGGTCCTTCACGAAACCACTTTGGTTATGATGAATTATGCTTGGCAGGACGTTTTTTATCCTGGTAGCTAAGACTTTAGAGATGATCTTGGCATCAACGTTGACAAGTGAGATCGGTCTCCAGTTTTCCAAAAGAGAACGGTCCTTTCCTTTCTTTTCAATGAGAGTGATCACAGCCTGTTTCTGGGAGCGTGACATTTCACCACTAGTAAAAATCTCGTTGACACAGTTGACGAAAGGTTCGCTAATAATTTCCCAAAATTTTCAGTAAAATTCGATTGGAAGCCCATCATTACCAGGAGCTTTGTTACCCTGAAAACTTTGTAAAGCCTTAACACACTCCTCCTCCGTAATGTTGCCTTCACACGAAAGCTTTTGTTCATCTGTGAGGCGTGGGATATTAAAACTATTCAAAAAAAATTCTGTTGCTTGCTCGTAACCCAAATTCTTACTCGTATATAATTCTTGGTAGAAACGTTTTTCCTCGGAGAGAATTTTGAATGGATCAGTAGTGATCGAACCATTAATCTTCAATTTTCGCACATGTTTTTTGACATGGTTCCTCTTCTCCAGATGACGAAAATATTTCGTACTCTTTTCACCGTGTTCACACCATCGCGCCCGTGCGCGAATGATGATACCTTGAAGTTTTTCTTCATAAAAATGTTCCAATCTTTCTTTCGCCGTATTAAGATCGCTTGCATTTTTATTGGTAGGATCACATTCGAACGTTTGCTTTGCTTTGTTAAATTCATCTTGCAATATATTCTCCTTATCTTTTTTTTCTTTTGCTTTACGTTTTGAAAACTGCACTGCATGTGCTCTAAGATTATACTTAATCCAATCCCATATACATCTGTGATTCGGCAGGTCACATCTGCCCTCTGCCAGCCAGACAGGCATTTTAGCCGTAACCTCCCTTTGGTAGTTATCATCATCTAGAAGAGAACAGTTCATTTTCCAGTAACCCGGACCTTTAATGTGGTTTTGACTAATATTAAAATCCAAGGAAATGGCTGCATGGTCGGTTTTAATGGCTGGAATAATATTTGTTACTGAAACCGAATCTTGAAGATTATTTGAAATCAGCCAGTAATCTAAGCGGCATAAAATCATTGGCGAGTTTTGGCTCCACGTGAAACTTTTCAAAGAAGGATTTTTAATTCTCCAAATGTCAACCAAATCAAGTTCATCGCGTAAACAATCAATGGTTTCAATAACTGATTTCCTCGGTACTATTGTACCACCTTTTTTATCGAGAGATGGATTCAGCGGACAATTAAAATCACCCCCTATAATTATATTTTCTTCGTCTTCCAGATTTTCATTTTGGAGTAACGTTCTCAAATTGTTAAGAAAGGTTATAATGTCTTTATCCTTATTCGGTGCATAGATGTTAATCAGCACAGACAATTTGTCCTTGATCTCCACCTTCAGGATCAAATAGCGCCCCAGTGGGTCTTCGAATTTTGACAAAACAGTGCAATCAAACCCTTTCTTGAAAAGTATGGCAACTCCGCACGAATTAGAACTTCCGTGTGACATAATCATATCACCTCCCCATTCATTTTTCCATTGTCTTTCAGAGTCTTTCTTTGAATGAGTTTCCTGCAGAAAGATTAGGTCGGCCTTTTGTTTTCGACACCACGTAAGAATCGTTCGCCTTTTACGAAAGTTATTTATGCCCCTTACATTCAGTGAAATCAATTTACAAGTGTCCAATACCATCTTAATGCAATCAGCGAAAAAAAGGTGGGGTTGAAGAAGCTAATCAGAACAAGGAATAAAACAAAAAAAGAATAATGAAACCTGTACGTTATAAAACGAAGTGTGAACCTTTGGACTAAGTACCTGAAAGAAAAATCAAAGGACCTGCAAATTACAGTATCCGTATCAAAAGAACCGCATATTATAAATAAGTTGATTAACATCTTAATTACTGTACAAAATGCCGAAAGATCCATAAACAACAACAACAAGAACAAAAAAAACAACATAGAAAACACGAATACCAAACAACAAAAACAGCTTAACACTGAAAGAAAAAAAAAAGAGCCGCTAGGAGAGAAAAAAAAAAAACAGAAACCCTTACCTATGCTCCAAAAGTGAAAAACAATCGAGCCTTGCCAGAAGAAAAAAAAACTACCTTTCGTAAACTTTCAATCTAATTTTCTAGCTCCCTCACCGTTATGAATAAAGCATACGGATATTAACAAGAAAAGCCAATTAAAACCGGACATATTTCCCATCAATGAAAAGCTTGTCAGGCTCGGATTTGCTGAAATACGCACGTTTACCGTCTTTCCTGGCTTTTTTCAATTTGTCCATTTGCATTTTCCGTAGTTCGTGTAACTCCTTCGGAATATCTTCAAACATCTTGAAGTTTGTGTCTTTAAGCTTACGACCACACTTGAACACACGTTCCCTGTCCGAATACCTCAAAAAGCGGGCTATAATTGTACGGCTACCATTTCCACTACCAGTCTTAGGTTTTCCCATTCTATGTACACGTTGGAATTCGATGTCTTTCGCGTCCTCTATACCAAGAGCGTCTTCTATAAAATTTACAAGAACTTTTCTCGTGTCTTCAGCCGGAGCACTCTGTTGGGCTGAGGTTTCAAACGATTCCGGTATCCCTTCAAACTTCAGGTTTTCCCGGCGACTGTAGGCTTCCAGATAAAGGATTTGCTTACGGCAATCACTGATATCTGCTTTTCTCTTGTTCGCACTTTCCTGAAGTTCAGCGATTTTTTCGTCAACAAATTTTGCGTTTTCTTTCATATGGGAACAATCTTCTTCAAGAGACTTCTGCTTTCCTTTAACGGCCGCCAAGTCAGTCTCTATATAGGATACTTTAGTTTGAAGACCCTTTACTGTCTGGTTAAGCTCGTCCATTTTTTCATCCAGCTTCGTTAGTCTTTCGTTAGTCAGCGTTTGACTTGCTAGAATAAGGTCAAGCTTCTTTGTGAGGCTTTCTGTTAGGCTTAAAGCTGCCATAACTTCATCATCGCTGTTAGCATTGTCACTTGCTGATGGCGAGATCGTCGATTTCAACTTTTTTTCATCGGGAGAAACCTCAGTAGAGCTGCTAGATGCGATGCAACTCCTTGATTTTCTCTTTGGGGTTAAATAAATTGATGAAGAAGCCATAGGCATTTCAAAAATATAGCAAATTTCTTAACGGCGAGCGGAGCAAGTTAACACACGTCTACATGCCACGACCGTCTCCCCAGTCCCCCCCTTGTAGTGGATTTAGCAACTGTAGCCTGTTTCTTGCTGCACCAACTGACTGTGGAATTAGCGACTCTGAAAACATACCCGGAAGTAGACCGTCGATTGTCTGCATTCCCTGCCCAATCGGCATCAGAAAACCCATACAAATCTCAATCATCATCATTCACTGAAAATTTTAGACCACAACTTAGTGTTCCTTTAATGTATCGGAGCATTCGTTTCACTCCCTCGTTCGTTTCGATTGTGGATTACGGAGCAGAAGTCATCTTCAAAATTCTCTAAGCAGCGCGCCACCTCTGGCCCAGCTACCATCCAACGCCTTAGTGCCTCTGGATTTTCTAGAATACCAATAATTCCACCTGATCCTTTTACGATACCATTGTTTTGCTCGTGCACCTGTTCTATCGACATACTAGAAAATTTCTTTGATGATTTCGAAATGACCCAACATTTCTTGAACGTTGTCTGTAATGCTTCGGGGAGACACTTCATGTCTTCTCTATATGCTGGTGTCCATCTTGCATAATTGACGAAGGGCGCCCATACCCACTCCCCTCATAAAATAGCATAACTCAGGCGTTTATTTTTTAGGGGTAACAGGCTAGCTCTTGGTTTCTTGCCACCTTCACTAAGCAAGATGAACTAATTCAACAACAAGACGCAACGGAGCGTCAACTTCGGCGGCGTGGTTGTGGAACTGATTAATTGTAAATGCGGAGGAATAGTAAGAAATGAAATATGGTAAAAGTAAGGTGTTAATTTGTGAAATTATGGGATTTGTCAGGATATTCTGAAAAGAGCAACATCCAAGAGGCCTACTTGCCAAAAACTAGCATTTCGGAACTTATGCTCTGATGACTCCATACAAATCCTTCTAAATTTGATCAAGCAAGGTGAAAAACGAAACCGATGCGAAATCGGATTTCCGACTTTCACAAGCGACGAATTTCTCAACGAAAAACCCAATAAACAAACCAGCCATAAATAACAGAATACTCTTGATAGCAACTGTATTTCATCTTGTACATCCAGTGGGGAAAAGACAGTCAAATACCTCACAAATTGACACAAAACTCTATCAGCTTCAGTTGTCAAAGAAAACAAGTTTCAAGATGCTGTATAAATTTTCCGCATGAACTCACCTATCAAATTTTAACCAATCAGAGCATAAAAATTGGACGTAGAGCGTGACCAACGCATGACCATGGTGAGAAAAGTCAAAAGCAACTGTCTTCTCTCCCTGTAACGGGTAATAGCTGGCTGAATTTTCGCGTCTGAGGTCAGTTCGAAATCAGAATTTTAATAGTGCGGCACATAAACGTAACATATTTCATATTAATTTTAAATAAACTTGAGCTGCGATCATTTGAAAACTAGTTACTTATCAGTGGATAACTTAAAAAAATACTCCATCTCGAAGGGTCAATACCTGAGCCCGCGAGACGATCAGGTGATTATGGTCAGCGGATACACTCTTTTGACAGCTGTCAATTGATCACAACATCGATGGAATATGTGTGCAATATCAGTTTTTTCCTGGGTTCCCAGACTAGCTAGAAAGTGTGAGATTACATTGCTTTCCCTGTGGTGCGGACGGACGGACGCTCGGTGTACGGTCACGTGATTACCAAATTTTCTGGGATAATTACTTACCCATGGTGCTTCGCTATAAAAAAATTATTAAATTAAAAATATAAAAATATGCATAACTGAGGGACCTGTGGTTTTGGCCCTCCTGACGCTACGAGGTGGTATTCTTGGTGGTTGAGGGGGTGGAGTACCTGCGAGTAAACATATTAAGTCTGTTAGTAGGTGCTTATTTGATATTTTGGCTAAAAGGATGAGTTCTTTATTGGAAGGAGTGTGCTTAATCCAGGGGCGAGCTTATTAAGTACTCCTGTTAGTAATCAAGTCATAATGACTACCTTAGTCCCATTCCACAGTTTACGCACAGAGTTGTCAATAAAGTGGCAACAGAAACAGGTTTTCTTAGTATCCCTACTACTAAAGGAGTGATGGGGGAGGGGAGGGGGGCACATTTTCGAGGAGGGCTTGTTTGATATTTTGTCCTCGGAGGTAGGTGCTTATTTAGGGAAGGGCACATATGAGAGCATGGGCGCTTACTTGAGGAAATACTGTAGTCAAGACTGTGCACGTAAACTAAATTAGACAAAATTTGAACGTTGGATTCCTCTAGAGTAATGCCACATGACCTGTATTGGAATAATGATAATGATAATAATAATACTAATAACAACAACAACAACAACAATAATAATAATAACATTAGTAAACAGGAAAAAGGTCTATTAAGTAATAAGGTAATTTAGTTGTGATATAATTTAATAATAATAATATTTTTGCTTATTTACAAGTGTGACCAAGGAGTTGCACTTGGGACTACTGACAACAAATCTAGCTTACGGCTATGGCGGCCATTGAACTCCAGGCCTCCAGCAATCCAAGTGTGCTAACGGCTGGGCCCTGCTGCCTCCTCTTATAACTGGTATAATCAATTATTACTATAACCATTATAGACATGCAAAAAACATAAGATACAAGCAGACAAACCTCTACCAGTTGGGATTGGGAAGACAGGTACTCCAGCATGTCTGACTCTCTCAGAGGGTGGAACAGGGGCAGGAGATCTTGTTACATCAGAGGGAGGTGACAAAGGAGGGCGGGGTGATGGACGAGGTGCAACTTTAGGCGGTGTTGATTCTAGTATGGGCTCAGGAAGCCTCTGCCTTTCAGACGATGGCTCCTAGCATATGAGGAAAGCAAAAACAAAAATGGTGATTTCAACATGTGACTTTTTGAAATATAACATAAAGCAAATCTATTTCATAGGAATTTACCTTTAACTGTGCATTGTAGCCCATGCCACCTGGAGAAAAGATACAGTGACATATCAGTGTGCATAAAACAAGATAACTGATAACACTACACAGGTCCAATATAACACATACTCTTTTGTAATGTTTAAAAAGCGAGTAGGAGTGTATTATCAGGTTTAAAACCTTGAGGTGAAGGCAAGAGTTTTTAAAGCTGATAATACATGACTGCAAATTTTTTGAATGGTTTAAAAAATCTCTGATATAGATCAACTCATTCTTACACTAATATTTAGATTTGGGGTTATTCTGGTCTAAAAAATTGGACGTAAAGTTTAGCGTTTCTTCACCAGATGTAAAGACGCGCTCATTAAACATTAATTTCCTTTGTTTTTCTTTATGAATTATTAATGTATTTGTGGAGGTCAATGAACTAATAAGTACACTATATAAAATCTACAAAAGGTGATTGAGTTTTCAGCTGTCAAAGAAAATGGCAAGTACAGTAAACACCTGCATAATTAAGAACAAGTGGATTAAAAACATCAGGCTAAAAGTTGATCAGTAAAGCACCATTATATATATATATATATATATATATATATATATATATATATATATATATATATAAAGCACCATTATATACACCCGTTTACAGAAAGGTTGACATTTCAAATATATATATATCTTTTGTTTCTTTGGGCGAAACAAAAGAAAAAACAAAAGGTATATATATTTATATATATTTCTGAAATGTCAACCTTTTTGTAAACGGGTGTATATATATATATATATATAATGGTGCTTTACTGATCAACTTTTAGCATATATATATATATATATAATGGTGCTTTACTGATCAACTTTTAGCCTGATGTTTTTAATCCACTTGTTGAGCTATTTTGAAAAAATAGCTCATATGTCAGTGGTGTAAGCGTATGTATCTTTGTGGCTCTGTGGCTCTGTGGCTTTGTGGCTTTGTATGTTGGGATGTTTGTTGCAAGAGTCAATAAGGTTGAAGGTACTATGAGTTGATGCTTAGGAACCAATGAGATCTTGGCATCTATTTAAACATGGCATTGGTAAAGGTCGAACAAGGGCACTTTGAGACCGCCATCTTGATCCTTCACATTTTTTTCGTCTTTTATTACGGGTACCGAGGTGTTTGGAAGCATTACATAAAGTATCTTCATGATTCAAACGCTGTGAACAGTGATGCAGCTGTTTGAGGGTTCATATTTAAGTGTGGTTGCTGCTTCGGGGCATTTCTGACCTAATTCGGCTATCGGTACAACGCACGTCAGTATGAGTTCTGTTTCACCTGCTACAACTGGGTAGAGTTAAAAGATCATATATTTTCAAATCTCTTCCAATGAAGCAATAATTGATATTTAGATATAGACTTTAATTCGAAAGTATGCGCCCTATAAAATGTGGTTTTAGAAGTTTAAAAGGCAGCTTATTTTTTGGAAAGCTGTATCGAGTATTGTTAATCCCGTAAACAAGCTTTAAAAATATTATTCTCTCGCTTACAAAGTTCAACCGACCTTTTTCGTTCTATTTAGTAAATATGCATAACTTAAGTAGAAACAGTAGCGTTAGGGAATAAAATTGGAAGAAGCTAGTTGACACAATAATTAGATACTGTTATCTTGAGTGGAGTAACATGATACAAGTAGAAATATATTTCGGCAGTTTGACAATTTTCTTGGAAGTTAATAAATGTTAGGCTATGAACCTTGACGTTGCATGAAACATAATTTAATTGCAGATGTTGTAATAAAGCCGAGGTGATTTCTTAAAATCGTTTGAGAAAATTTTGTAGTAAAACAATTTGCCTCTTTTTTACGTACGAATTGTGAAAGGGGCAAAGACCAACATCTTCACATGCAAATTGTGTGCATGAGTTATTTCACGTACGAACGACAAAAGGGGGCAAAGTCCAACACTTTCACGTGCCAGCTGTGTGACTGTACATCTCATGCAGATTGGCTTTTCACAATAATAATAGTAACTCGGACGTATGAAGACCTGTTTCGTTTAGTAACCAATGCCTTAAAAAAGGCTCTTGTCTTTTAAGAAGCAATGGCTTTTAAAACATGACGAAATAAGTTATCGGAGTTAAAGATTGTTTCACAAATGTTAATAAATGTTAGGTTATCAACCTTGACGTTGGATGAAACATAATTTAATTGCAGATGTTATAATGAAGCCGAGGTGATTTCTTAAAATCGTTTGAGAAAATTTTGTAGTAAAACAATTTGCCTTTTTTTTACGTACGAATTGTAAAAGGGCGAAAGACCAACATCTTCACGTGCAAATTGTGTGCGTGAGTTATTTTTAGAATTCTGTTTACTAGTTTACTGTGTGATAACTCGAATTCCCTCACGTACGAAAGACGAAAGGGACAAAGTCCAACACTTTCACGTGCTAGCTGTGTGACTGTACATCTCATGCAGATTGGCTTTTCACAATGATAAATAGTAACTTGGACGTATGAAGACCTGTTTCCTTTTGAAACCAAATCCTTAAAAAAGGCTCCTGTCTTCTGAGAAGAAGAAATAAGTTGTCGGAGTTAAAGACTGTTTCACTGAGTAGAAGCGCACGTGAAAACCTCGTGAATTATGATGATGCAACCATCTACCACAATGATAAAAATCCTGGTATTTCGTAACTATTCAGTATTCGATGAGTCACATTTTGGCTTAAGAAACTCTGAGGAAACCTTAGAGTTTTCCTTCTAATCAAGGTTTGGTGAGTAGAAGTTTATTTCTCTTTAACGATTTGTTTAACTTGCACCAGATGTAACAGGGAAAGACAGAAGAAATTGAATATATAGCTTGAAGATCGATTCAGCTGACCGTTTCGTGTTTTCATTTATGTACCGCAATACGCAATTTCGCACAAAAACCCAATCTACATTTAGGATGAAAGAGGTAGATTCATCACTTTTGGTAAGGTTACACCGAAGCATTAAAGTTACACTGAAGCATTCAAAATAGCTCATGCACGTTTAACGTGCCTATGTTTCTTAATTATGCAGGTGTTTATATATATATATATATATAACTTCACAGAAGTTCAGGTTTCATGAGTAATCATCGTTTTATTGCTACAGAACTGTTTCATATAGTGCAAGGACCACACTCATCAGGCAATTTCGTCAAAATTACCTGATGAGTGTGGTCCTTGCACCATACGAAACAGTTCTGTAGCAATAAAACGATGATTACTCGTGAAACCTGAACTTTTGTGAAGTTATAGCTGATGCTCCTCAATCAATTGAGTCGAGCGCTCTACGAAATACGTTCTACTCAAAAAACGAATATATATATATATATATATATATATATATATATATATATATATATGAATAGAACACGTGCTCTTATAAAAAAAAGAAAGAGGAATAAGAATAAGAAAAAACAATTTACAGTAACTCATATTGATGAAGTAATATGGTGTACTGGATGCTGCGGTATTGAGGGCCAATTTGCAGGGGTAGAGAAGGGCTGCTGGTCTAGAGAGATGTTATGAAATGTTAAAACTGCAGTACAACTTGAGGTTGAATGTTTTTTATATAAGCAATAAAAATTAGTTTGTTTTTATATGAAATTTATTTTGTAATGTAAGTAATAAAACATTGTGTGTTAATTGAACCTCAATGTATAATGTATAGTATTTCTGAAACAAATTTTAAAAACATTTCATTTCTATTACCATTTTTCAGCCTGATTTCTCACTTTGCACCTGGTAACTAAGAACTTGATCAGCCTGAACCCGAAATGATAGGTTCTAATGTGTAAGTGTTTACTGTAACCCAGAGGGGCTGTCCCCCACCAAAACAACTTAATATATAAATTACACTTTCAGGTATGCGCTTCCAAAAGGGGTCAAGATGTAAGGACTCCTGATCTACACCATGTAGAACAGTATAATGTTGATGCATGCTACTATACCTGGTGAACTGCTTCGTCGTTGAACAGGAAAAGGGGGCTGTGAACCACTTGCACTAAGCATCCCTGGTAAATCCTTTGTCTCGACAGGTGCTGTTTTATGACGATGTCTTCTGTTACTGCTGTCTGTGAACCACATACAAGAAATTTTGAGGCAAGCCTTTTACGTAATTTCAGTTGCAAAATATAACTCAGAAGCTTTCATGTCTTGATTGAAATTTTATTATCCTCTGCTTTTTGTCAAACACACGCATATCCAAAAACAAAGGAAAATAAAGTTTGAGCCCAGGATAAAATGGATCCACAAGAGTTAGTCAGAGCTGAAACAACTTCGGTAGTGATCAAGCATGCCTAAACAATTTCTTTCTACATAATGTATACTTTCTAGTTATGATTATTTGCTTTGCATGTGTACCATAAAACACTCGTAGATAAGCTGCGGCTTTCTTCATTCAAAATTGGGGATGCAGCTTATTTGCATCTGCCAGATAAAACATGAAGTCAACTGGGAGAGGTTGGAAAGGTCCATATGGCCCAATGTGACATGAGGCATGAAGAGGACTAAGCATTGAATAAGGGCATATACTGGTATATATAAAATAAAAATGTGTGTACCTGAGGAACCTGTGGTATTGTCCCTCCGATGATAGTCTGGGCGAGGGGGTGTAGGGGGTTCATCCTAAACACATGACATAAAAAAGTCATACAGTTGCTGAGACCTGATCTGACCAAAATCCTGAATGTAATTAAAGGGGCGATGTCATGATGTTGCTGTTCTAGGTCAACCCGCAGAAGTCTTTACCTAGTGCCTTTAACCACAGCACACAAAATACTGTTTTAAATCCTCTATTTCAAGCCCATTTGAGGGGGTGGGGCTTAATAGAGACAGGGGGCTTTTTTGAGAGAGGAGGCTTTTTTGATTTAGAAAAGACGATGGTATCAGTTCTCCATAATGAACTAGAATACAAGGTGCAGAAACCAAAGAACAAAAAGGTTGGAGGTCAAGCAGCCGAGGATCAGAATCAAATCCAAAATTCCAGTTGGTAAATAAACTACCCCAGATCAGTCCACAGGATGTTTTACAGTCATGATTGATTAATACAGTCTCTCATTTATCAGTAAAGAATAATTAGGGGAGGGGAGGGGGGTTTAATAGAGAGGGGGTGCTCATTAGAGGGAGGGGCTTATTTGAGAGGAGGCTGGGGCTTAATAGAGGACTTCGTTAGTCATGAAGAAGACACCAAACAAATTTCATTAGGGAGAAATAACCATGATAATTTTCTTCTGACAATTTTTCACAGGCATACATGTAACATTAAAACATGAAAAAGTTGGGCTGGGCCAAATTTTTAAAGTTTCCATCCACATCCATGCTTGCCAGATCAAATGGTGCATAAACAGGCTGTTTGGCACATTTGATAATAATAATATTATTACAAGTTTATTGCTTATTTGGCTAGAAAGTCATCACCGGAAATATAAATTCCAGCTGCGAATGTCGACTATATAACTCATAACAGTACCAGAGAGAAAGATAGGTTTTTGTTCTACTTGACCTTCATCAGAATCATAAAAAATAGTAATTGTATATTTCTGTGCATACATAGACATAGACATAGACATAGACATATTTTTATTTGGAGTCGTATACAATATATAGTACATTGACTAATTCCAAATAACTAATAAAAGTTACACACAACAAGAATTTATAACTGTATATGGCTTAGGCCAATAAGTTAATAATTAATTACGCCTTATAGTATTCACTTTCTATCGATTCGCATGTCTGTTCCTCGGCAAATTCAGGTCATAAAGAGATCCGCTTTACCTGCTGTAACAAATGACTTCCTGCTGTAACAAATGACTTCCGGAATATCTTAATCAAAGCTTTTGTTTTGTATCTTAAAGTTACGTGCAAACGGATGCAACAACTCCCAACATTGTTGGGAGCAGTTGTGTCCGTTTACACCCAGCTAGAAGTTTGACCGATTTCAAACTTTGCGCAACAACTCCAAACATCAAGCAATGTTTTGTATTGCACACTTACTGTAGTCAAAGTTAACTTAAACAGCTAATGATCTTCTCTTCTCATAGCAGTCGAATACATATTTTGCAATTAGCTTTTGCACTGGTTTGTTCTTGCTCGGGGGGTTTATTAACAACAGAAAAACATAATCTGGTGCCATTCTGTCTACTGATATTCTATATTTTCTGTTTAGGTATTCAAATAAAGTACTTCTTTTTTCTTGATACGCAGGGCACTGTGTTAAAAAATGTCTTTCATCTTCTACGTCTTTTTTACAGATAGGACAGATCCTCTCTTCCGGTTTCTTGTAAGGTCTTACATACCGACCTGTCTCTATCGCCAAATTGTGATTACTTAAACGGAGTTTAGTTAGAGTTATCCGGTGTTGGACGTTGGTGACCTGACGGAGATAATCTTCACATTTATAAGTTTCTATTGTTTTAAATTTTCGGAAGGTTCTTAGTTTATTCTTTTGGTTGGCATCTTTTCTTACGTCATTGTTCACCTCACTTAACCATCTTTGTAATTCGATGTCTTTCAGTCTTTGTTTGATAATGTTCAAGATTCCTATGCCATTTTCATGTGCTTTTGTCCAGAGATATCCTAGCCCTATTTGGTCTAATACGCGTTTGATTTTTTGGCTCCATAATTCTTTGTTCATTCTTGACTTCACATCATTATAAGCCACCTGTGATAATTTGTGTTTTGGGTGTTTGGTTAAAGTTAGCCAAAACTTAAAATTCCTATATTGTGCTTCGATTTTCATTGGGAATCTTCCTGTTTCAGCCCTACATGCATTGTTGCTGCAGTATTTATTTACACCTAGCAACCATTTCAAGAATTTAATTTGAACTAGTTCTGCGGGATCCTTTTCTATTTGGTCGCTACAATCAACACCCCAAATTTCACTTCCGTAGAGAAGTATGGGGGATATCAGAGCATCGAATAGCTTAATCGTCAGCATAATATTTTCTCTAAAGTTGTCACCCATCTCTCTTCTTAGTTTATAAAGTGCCTTAAGCCCAACTTTTTTTAACTCTTCTCTAGCTAAACTAAAATTTCCATACGGGTTCAGTGTTATTCCCAGATATTTATAAGATTTAACATTGTTTAGTACATTTACTCTATACTTAAACGAGTAGTTATTTAAGGACTTGCCGCAATTATTAAAGATCATGACTTTTGTTTTGTCTAAATTTACAGTTAGTTCAGTTTTATCACAGTAGGATTCCAACTTGTTGAGAAGTGTTTGTAGGCCATTTGCTGACCGCGAAAAGATCACTAAGTCATCCGCATATAATAAACAGTTTATAGGTTTTTCAGAGTCATCAAGCAGAATATCGGTTGAGCTTGATGGATTTAGAAATTCGGGTAGATCACTTAGATAGAGATTAAAAAGTGTGGGTGATAACATACAGCCTTGCTTAACTCCAGTGTAACACGGAAAAGCTTCGGTCATTTTGTTGTTGATTTTGACTGCTGATTTATCTTTTGAGTACATCGACATTACTATTTCTAGAAAACGTCCTTTAATTCCTTCTTTTCTGAGTTTTTCGAATAATTTTTGCCTGGGTATGCGATCAAAAGCTTTTCTAAAATCTACAAAACACGAGAAAAGCAAGTTTCTACGTTTTTGTGGTTTAGATTTAACAAACTTATCTATGAGTGTTTTTAAGATGAAGATGCTATCTACTGTACCGTGCCTTTTTTTAAACCCGCCTTGTTCTACTTTTAGAACTCCTTTTTTGGTCATGTAATCATACAAACGATCATTGAGGATAGATGTGAAGAGTTTACCTAATGCAGATAGCAACGTGATGCCTCGGTAGTTTTCAACTTTTGATCGATCATCCTTTTTATGTATAGGGACGATGAGGCCAAAACTCCAGAGCGTGGGATATTTACCTGAACTTAAAATACGATTGAATAACTCTAGTAGATGACCTTTTATGATATCTTTCCCTGTTTTTAGCACTTCGTTTAATATTTTATCATACCCTGGGGCTTTGTTTAATTTAACTTTTTTGATTGCGAAATCAATTTCTTCTACCGATATTGCATAGTCAAGGGGGCCTGCCTCTTCCTCAGTAACTCCAGTATCTTTCAGATCTGTCTGCTCGCCGTTCGTTGGAGCCGCGTTTTGTTGTTTGAAGTATTCGTAAAACTGTCCGGCACTTACGGTTTCAGTTCCATGTGGTTGCCGTTTTCTAATGTTAAAGATTTTACCTATCTGTTTCCAGGCATCTTGAGGATTACGGAGGTCAATATCACCTATACTCTTACTGATAAACTCTCGTTTTTTCCGTCTGCATGTCCGTTTAAATTTTTTCTTGTTATCTTGTAAGAGGCGCCTCAGCTGGGAATTATTTGGCTCCTGAGAAATTTGTTCCCCAAGGGATTTCAGGTTTTCTTTTTCAGTTTCGCATTCTAGATCGAACCAGTTATTTTGTGACATGGCTTTGGTTTTGTTACGTTGGACTTTCAAGCCGGCTTTTTTGCATGCTTCAACCAGAGTTTCACTAAATAGTTCAGCCGCAGTGTCAACATTATCGTTTTTTAAGGCCGCTTGTAGGTTAGACTGAACAATTTGCGATTCCAGACATTCTTTTAACTTATTCTTCAATTTGGTATCCCATAATAGTCTATAATGTTCAGACAAGGTGCATCCGTTCGAGCAGCTAGAGGAAACTGGACTGCCGGTGAGAGTAGCTTTAATAGCATAAGTCACATGACAATGATCCGACAAATGTGGCATTAGGGGGTTGACGATAAAGTATCGCATATTTTGAAGTATAGCTTTAGAGCCTATGACATAATCCACGACACTGCTGCCATTGTAGTGAAAGCAGGTCTTTTTACCTTCCAGATCACCAACAATCCTGCCGTTGAAAATTCGCAAATTTAGTGCGGTACATATTTCTAATAAGTTTCTTCCCCTGGAGTTTACAGTGCCGGAATCCTGCGAATGCCTGAAGAATTGGGAATCAATTTCGTAATCTTCAGGGACAGGCAAGAAAGTAGTATCGTCATTCATTACTACTTCTTGAATTTCACCTGTTCTTGCATTATAATCACCTTGTACGATAATGCCACCCTTTTGCGAAAAAGAAAGCATTTCTGCTTCTATTTCCGAAATTAAATCATCATTATTATTTCTTTCGTAGTTAGGCGGGCTTAAATATACTGTTCCTAAGTATATATCGTTTTCAAATCCAAAATAATTTCTATTAAGTTTACACCAGATGGTGTTTTTGTTTTCTGTTGGTATGCACGAGACTCCGTTTGCGAGTTTCTGGTTTATGTATAAAGATAAACCCCCAAAAGTGCGTTTTCCTGACTTGTTTCTACATTTGACAAAATGTTTGAAGTTATTGACGGCAAGTTCTGAGTCATAATTTGCATGCGTTTCAACTACTGCAAAGATATCGTGCTTGTTGATAATGTTTAAAAACTCTTTTGTTTTTAACTTATTTCCTAATGTTCTGCTGTTGTACCCATTAAGGTTCCAAAAACCTAATCGTAAAGGTCGTGACATGAAAAGGAAGAATACAGAAGGGAAATCATGACTAAATAATAGTTACTTATCTGGTTAACCTCAGTTCACTTTCTCTTAAGTATTCTGCAAGGAGGTTAAGTGCTTGTAGTGGTTGACTGATCCTATTACTCGCTCCATGGTTGAAAGTTTGCGGTCCGGCTTGGACTCGAATCTCTCGTCGATTTCTTCTTACATCTAGGAATGTCGGCCGGCTCTCAAAGTTTCTGCCACGCTGTCCTAAGTGATGTTTGATATTCGTTACAAGTTTTCTGGTGCCGATTCTGTTATTTAGATGGACATCGTCATAAAACACTTGATCATTTAAATTCCCATACACATCGCATGTAACTCTTTTGTTGTCAATGTAAATCAGGTCCAACTTCGAACAAATACTTTCGTAGAAACAGTTAATTTCATCAATTAGTATATTTTTAGCTTCCTCCCGTGGGACATAGGTTAAGCCTGAGAGTCCTATTCGTGCATCCGGCCATCTATTTTTTATTTTGCCTAAACAATTTTCCATGTTTTTTACTATTTCATCTGTGCTCAGATTTCCGACGTCATTTGTGCCAGTGTGGATAACAATGTAATCATAATCGTTTTTCTCCTCCATGTTGTTTATATACTGTTTCATCTCTTTTGTTCCTCCAGCAACTGTTTGTTTATTTACATAACGATTTGGTGCAAATTTACGTTGTTGAATTCCTCTAAGGATTGAGTCGCCTAATAGTAAGACAGGGCCTTTTGAAACAGAAATGCGCTGCTGATCTTGATTTTGATTTATATTTGATGTCGGCTGATTATTAGATTGCAGGATGGGCGGCTGCATTTCGGACGGAGTAGAGCTTGACATAGTGGTTGGTTGATTACCGGGTTGGGAAATAATTTCTTGCGTTCCGGTAGGAGATGATTCAGTGATCGTGTGGTTTTCTTCAACTAATGATTCGTATCTGTTTGATGTTACTACAGAGAACGTATACCGCTCATTTGTGGTTGCCGCATCTTCTTGTGCTGTTAATGGAGGATTTTGCGGGTTATTTACTATCGGAGATGAGCTAACATTATCTTGCATCTGAGCGAGAAGCGATTGTTCCGTCATGCAGACTTGACTCTTAATCTCATCCAGTTGTTGTAAGATAAGTTTTATTGACTCCTCTGTCGATGAAGTTTTAGTCCTGAGTGCCTTAAATTCGGACGATAGTTTTGAACTTAGATTTGCCATTTGTTTGGCCAATTTTTGTACCTCGGTACCGATTTCTAACTTCACTGCTTGGATGCTTTCTTCGCAAGAGAGTTTCACTTCTTTTATACCGTTCTTGGTCCTTTGTTCTAGATCTTTCAACTCAATTGTACATTCGCTTATTTCGATACAGTTTGTTGAAATCTGGCTCTCAATCTTCTGGTTAAAGTCGCGTTGCGTTTTCATAAACAATTCAAATTCTTCATAACGATCATCGTGTAGGGATTTTAGATCTGACATTACGCCTATTTCACTTGTATCTTCTACATTTTCAGCGTTGACTGTTAATTCCTTCAAAGTGTGTTGATCCTGCTCTTTATGTGTGATGCCATTCTCTATGATATCCTTCAGTTTTTTTACGTAGTGGTCTTTCGATGCCCCTTGTATTTGGAGTGTCTTGGTGCTGACATAAAAGTTGATGGTTACTGATTCAAATTTAAGCACTTCGGTAGAACCGTTGGAACTCACAGTCAGTAGGCTGTTTATATTTCCTCCTTCAAGATTGGTGATCCAAAAGTCTTTCAACGAAGTTAAATCACCGTTCCATTTAAATTGTCTCTTTGTGGGATTGAAAACCAATTTTAGAGAGGTTCTGGATTGCGTTGTGCTCGCCTCGGTCATTGCGGCCATGCCAAGAACAAGGATGGAAGCAGACCAAACACTGGTCTGGGGGGGGGGGGGGGGGTACTCCAGATTTTGAGGCATTTGTTTTAAGTCAAATAAAATTCAGGTTAAATTGATTTTAACCTAGATTGATTCTTGATTATCAGGTTAGGGTAATACCTCACGTCCTGAACTTACTCCACTGCTGCTACTCCCAGAACTACTTGCAGCTGCAAATTAAAAAAAGGGTTACCTTTGAACTTAATCAAAGAAAGACTATCGTCAACTCGTGGGTACGTTGTTTAGAAAATAATCAATTAGTTATCATCTCTGCTTTTCCCACAGTAAATTTTAGGAAATGATAGAAATTCAGATTATAAATATACTATCCTTGTTCTGGAAACACAATACTTTTCTTGCTACACGAAGTGCCGAGTAAAAAATGGACAATTTCTGTGTTTTATACTATAAGCCGATCTTGCGACCCCTCAGTCTCTTGGTTTGCGGTCTACAGAATACTTTAGACCCGGCAGTAAACGAAACGACTAACGAAACTGTAACGCGAACAAAATAACCCATTTTTTCAGAGGTTTTCGATGGGTTTTGATGTTCTAATGACAAACACATCTCCTCTGGACCCTGTGGCCATACTTAACCGATTGAAAAAATGACTCGAACCAATTTAAGGCTAATTGAAATCAGGTTACTGACAGTAAAAAACAATGTAAACACATTTCATGGCAATGAAAGAACATATGCGAAACAAAGTCGACACAACTCCTCCGCGAAATAGGACGCAAAACATAAGCTTATGTTTTCTTATCTCGATTTCTGCTGTTATTTTAAAGCTAATGCTCAAAATCACATCCATTTCCCCCCGTGATCTTAAGGAGTCCTTATAAAGAAGAAGAAGAAGAAGTGCCTTTATTTATTATACATTCATTCATACACATAACCAACGACATTACTACAAGGTATGAAATCAAGCCAGCGTCGAAGTTGAAGGAGTAGAAGAGCAAATGCTCATCTTCTCGTCAAGTTAAACGCCTGGATGAGTCAAAGGCTCTTGAATCGTACTAATGTGAAAGATTCCTGCGTGTCTTAAATTTGGTAAGACCTCTATCCTCTGACCGTGCTGTAGCGCACAATGCACGCTCTCGGCGAGGAATTTGATGCCACCGAACTTCGGCGAGCGCGTGCTTCTTTGGAAATGATAGATCTTCACCCTCTCGAGTTCGGACCCGATTAATTACGAAACCGTCTACTACGAGTGAGCGAGTGACTCATTTGCATATCCCTGTCCCTGCAATGACTCGTGGTACGCTCGCGCGTACCCATGAGTTACAAACTGTCACTATTTTCACACACAATATTTTTTGTGTACCCAGGTAATTAATTTTGCAATTTATCCATGGGTTATTAAAACATTTTAGAAAGTTTAAGGATTTGCTGATAAAAGCAATTTTGATTATAAAGGACCAAAGGAATTTAAGATCTTGGTCAGGATAACAGGATTAAAGAAACCTGTTGAAAAGCCTCTATTCAAGGTAACATTTACTCAAGAATAGTTTCTACTGGCTTACTTGATGTGGAAGCTTTAGAGCCTGTTGATCCTCTTCTTTCCTCTAATCCCCTTGGCTAATTATATGACGGGTAAACAAACATGTGATTACACATGAGAAAACCAACCAAAAGAACTAATAATAATAAAACAGTTAACTCCCAATAACTTAAATCCTCACTGACTCGAATCAAAATCGATTCTCCCCCCTGAATTTCCATCATACATTTACTGCAATTTCACCCTCAGTAACTTGAACCCTTGATAACTCGAACTTTCTGCTAACTTGAAGTAAGTTTTGTTTCCCTTCAGATCATTTTTGGAGTATTTTACTCTCAATAACTTGAACCATGTGTTCAAGTCAGAAAAAAAAGACAGAGTTTGCCAAGTGGGCAAGTGAAAATGAGGTAGGAGCTCTGGCTTAATCGGTTTGATCAAACCCTTCACTGGACAGTTGTGCAGCACACCAATCTTGCCAAAGTTTGTGGCTGAATAGGTCCTGGGCAGTTTAATAATATTGCCTACATTTGTGGGTGGGCTAACATTTTTAGAGCATGTGGTACACTTGCGAAACAAGCAGGCGGTATGGTTGATTTAATAAGGTCAATTATTGACTTTGATTGAGACAGCTATCATGTTCACATCTTCACACATTTACTTAGTTTGTTTAGTGTACCACAAGTGATCTTGCTGCTACTCTGTTATTCCTGTTTCTCTGCAAACTTTCCTCATCATAATTCTCATCTTTTCACCATGCCTAATAGCCCTCGCATCACTCGTGGTACTACTCGACACCTCAGCATTGATTTTGAATGCATGGGATTTATTACCAAAGATCAAACAGTCTGCATGGTGACATATTGTGCAAGTTAAGGGAGCTGAGACCACAACACAGCAATCTGCCCCGCCAGAGAAGAAAGAGAAGAAGGGCAAGAAACCAGTGAAACTAGAAGCCATTCTGAAGGCCTTCACTGCCGATCGGTTAACAACCTTGCTGTAGTTTCTTGCATACAAGCCACTAAAGTTCAGAAAGTAAACTTGGGAATGCCTCCTAACCCATGAGAAGAAATTATGCACCTTCAGCTAGTTAAAGACAATAATGATCAAGAAATACACAAACTCAAGTTGGAGCTTTAGCAGCAATCTTGCCAACATTGAAAGCAACATCCAGTAAGTCTCTTGGTGAAACAAAGGCTCCACAGAAGATTTTTCACCCACAGCGCAGTGACCACATGTTAAGGCTCCAGGTGAGCCTAAATTATTATGCTGATCTTTCTCTGGCAGAATTTTTTGCAGGCAACCTAGTTATCATTAAAAGTCTTGCTGATTAACTTAGGCTCCATTTCCACGGTCTTCCTCATTTTCCGGAACAGCGGCTGATAATCAACTATATGATAAACTGGACAGAGAAGTTAAGTAATCACTTCTCATTTTTACGAATTAATAAATGATACTGGCATCCTCAGCAGTGAGATTGTACCATTTACAAAGTCCTTTGTTCAATGGAGCTAGACCTATAGTTTCCTGTTTCCCCTCACCATGTTGAAAATCCCACTAAGGACTGACTAGCACTCTCTTCTGTCAATTTTCCTCTGCCTCTATGACAAATTGCCATATTCAGTCTCCTCCATTCATCCTGGTTCATCACACACTCCACCTGTGCTGCAGCCCCCACTGAAATCCTCACTTACTTTGCACCTCATTTCTCTCCACACACAGTTGCAAACTTCCTCTCAGACTGGTCATAATGCCTTCACCTTAGGCCTCCCCACTCCTTCCCGACTGGTAGCACCAGTCTCAAATTTGGCTGGCCAGTTGGCTATTCAAGCACCAACCTTCCTGCTTCTTCATTTTCAAACCACAGCTACAAATTACATCATTGAAAAGTACCTTGCCCGCAAACGCGAACTTGGCACCACTTTGGCCCCTTTTCCTCGAACCCGCTTACGATTGATCTCGCAATGTCCCCTCTTCAAATTGCTAGTAGTTGATTTGGAAAACCACGTGTTGTAGTTGACCTCAGCTTCCCTCATGAACACTCGGACAATTCCAGAAATCCTGCTTCCACTTAATTACCTCAACACCCATTTAAGCTTCGTGTCCCTGGAGCTGATGCTCTGCTGGGCATAAACCATCTTAAAGGCCATCATTGCCATCTCTTTACAAAGAATCTTACCCGACAAATCTGTATTGACCCTTGTGACCACCACCTTCTCGGTTTCTGTCACCGTGGCTTTCATTTTGGTCTTTGGTGTTTAGCCATGATGTGTCATTGCACTACATCTGCCGTCACCTTCATATCTCGTGCTCTTGGCTACCACTGCACAAACTACATTGACGACTTAATCGTGAAGAGATTCAAGAATGGTCATCTGACGCATTCTGTGCCCTTGGCTCCCTTCTCGCCACCCTGGGTCTGGAATTCTCTCCTGAAAAGGAATTCCCACCAGCTAAAACTATGATGTTCTTGGGTGTCTTAGTTAAAACTGAAAACATGACTGTTTCCGTTACCCCTGATCATCTCCAGAAATTTATCACTGATGGTCATTCCCATCAGTTGACAAAGTCTGATTCTTGTGCTGACTTGCAGTCCTTGCGTGGAGTTATATATGTCCTTTGCCACTGCATTCGTTATGGGCACTGCAAATACACTGTCTCTTATAATCATGTTGAGATGGCACAGTCTAAGTCAGATACACTTCTTGATGGAATTTAAAATACTTTCCTTAAGTACAGGAGTATAACAAGGTGACACTTAACAAGTGTAGCAATCAAAAACAATATCCATTGTTTACTACAAAGTAAATAAAAAAATATTATAAGAGAGTGTGAAGCAACCACCTCAGGTTTTAAGGATACCTTAAAACCATTTATTAATGGATAGATTTAAGTGAGCCTTACCAATTTCTCCAGTTTCTCTAGGAACTGGCTCGCCTCCTTGCCTGATATATTTCCAGAAACAATATGTCGAAGTGCTTGTTCTACAATGTCTACATCAGACACACCTGAGAGACGCCAGAATGGAAGAATCAATAATATTCCTATTATACACGCACTTACAATGTAGAATAACATGTGATTGAGTAATTACTATTTTAACCAGGGTGTGGATAGTATCAGCCAATTACCATTTCATAATTTATGCATTTACTACAAATCAAGACAGTATATAACATACAGTTCTTTCTATCTGTGTTTGTGACTTTTTTTTTATGCTGGCCAAGACTTATTCCCTTGTGTAGTACATGTGCATTGCTTAAACAAATATATATGCATTTTTCTCTTAAAATTCATGGAGTTATTCATCCAAGTGATGGTGTCTGGAAAAGCTTGCATTGCCTAATAGTCACAATCCTTTTTTACAATTTCATTTTTTAGACAATTATGTCACTTAGCTTTCTGAGTATGAACAGTCTAATTGGAGAGAAGACTGCATGACTACAGGAAGTCTACTTGTACGGTGACAGTACATCAACTGGAAAATTTGTTTCCAAAAACTAAGACTTGTATTTGAAATACATACCCACAGGTAGTGTGTGGCTTTTCCTTTCAGCATCGGCAAGCTGTCTTGCTCTGACTTCAGCAGCACTACTGGCAGAGCGATGAAAAAGCAAGGCATCAGTTGTAACTGGTTGGTTTGATCTTGGTGTCACATAACCATATCTGTCTGGTTTTTGTTCTGTTTTTAAAAGAAAATAAGAATCACATTGATGTAGAAAAATTTTTTAAACGAAAATAATTAACGTATCAATTTAAGGATCATTGCTGGATACACAGCCTGACACCTTCATCAACGCATTGCTGAACACAAGTATTTCAGTATCGGTAAACAGTTTTTAGAAGCATACAGTGACAAAAATATTTTGAATGAGGGTCAATTTCGCATTCTCAAGATCATTTTCCTTATATTGATCCTTAATAAATATCAATGAATTTCCCTTGGATCTCATTATTATTTCTTGAGAAGACCAACAGCTATAACATAACTCAAACCATGTTAGCTAAAGCTCACGCATCTTGTTGTTTAAGTGCTAGTGGTAACACGGTAAATAATATGAATATGGCAGATGGAAACAAAACAGACCTTGTTCCATTGATATATATAAGTCTGAAGGGCTTTCAGCCACATCCTCCATGTCTGTATACAATTCCTCAGTAGCTGCATCTCCTTCATGAGCCATTTGCATGTAAAGTTCTTCATCAGTACCATGCTGAACACCACCAGGGATGGTGGTTGATTTTTCACTGTGCTCCATGTCCATGTACAATTCTTCACCTCGCTTATTTCCTTCACCATCCATGTCTTCATAAATTTCTTGACTTTCCAGTGATGGATCTGCTTGATTTAAATTTTCATAGATGTCTTCCTGGTAATGCTCTCCATGTCCTTCGACATTACTGTATGGTTTGTCATCGACAAGATCACTCTTCTTAGGACCTGCTCCCGGCTTCATGGGCATGTAGTAGTATCCCCCACCTTCTTTGCGCATTTTGACATAATACTCCTCGTGTTCAGGTTTGTCGTCCAAGTCAATGTACAGCTCATTGTCAGCTTCCTCTCTCAAAACAAAACAGTAGGAACCATCCTCCTTTTGTATTTTCACATAAACATCACCATCCTTATTTAGGGGGTCCATATCAATATAACTGGCATCTGGATCTTTTTGGTCCTACATGCACACATAATAATACATATCAGTGATGCCAGCCTCTGCAGAATTTACAATAAATTGGAGACTCTCTCTTTTGCATTAACCCCACCACCCACCAAAAAAATATGTTGATGATGATGATGATAAACTTTAATTATTTGTACATGGTTAAAATATCAGTATAATAATAGAAAATAAATACATTCTCTATAAACTGTTTTACAAACTTGCCATGTGCCATTTGTTGCATAATCGGCAAACCGAGAGAGAGTTTTTTTCTTCAAGTCATGTAGAGAATTTGCTGTGCATATACATAACATCCATGGGAAGATTGTTCCATAAGTTAAAACACCACACTATAACTAAAGCTACACTTCAGGTAGTCAGTCTTGGTTTCAGGAGTAACAATTTACCCTGGCTTATATTATAGATAATTATATATATCAATGACCACTTCCCTCCCCCGATAAAAATAATAATAATAATAACAATAATAATAATGATGTGAAATAATGAAATAATTCATTTTGAACTGCGGTTGTAGATGAAAGTGAAGAATGATCATCGCAGTAAATTTTCAAATTTAAGCAATTGGAAAGAAGAAGCCTGAAAAAAATCAGGGCTTCAACGGGATTTGAACCCGTGACCTCCGCGTTGCCAGTGCGTTGCTCTACCAACTGAGCTATGAAGCCACACATTGGGAGCGAGGTCAATTTATTGAGTTCATATCTCCCGTGAGGAGTGAAATGATGTGAAATAATGAAATAATTCATTTTGAACTGCGGTTGTAGATGAAAGTGAAGAATGATCATCGCAGTAAATTTTCCAATTTAAGCAATTGGAAAGAAGAAGCCTGAAAAAAAAACTCAGGGCTTCAATGGGAAGCCCTTATTTTTTTCAGGTTTTCGGTCATCGCTTATGCACATTCTCCACCTCAATCAGAGAAATCAGAGAAATCAAATATTATTTCAATATTTGAGGGATAAGAAAAAAAAGAAAAGAAGGGGGCTCAGAAAAAGGGGGGGTGAAAATTCACCCATTTCACCTCCCCTGGATCCGCGCCTGTAATTATTACTATTATTAGGTGTTACCTCAAGTACAGAAAATCAAAATTTGCTTTTAATGAGATTGTTAGCCTGCGAGCAAGCTCACCTATTTGGGCGAGTGAAGTGAGTCTCGCAAGAATGCGCGAGCGAGCGGCGAAGCCACGAGGGGCCGGCGAAAGGAGAGCTTGCAACCATCCCTTACAAATTTTCATTTGTACTTCGCCCAGACGAAGGGAAATACCATTGGCTGAAAAATGACGTTCTGGAAATCAAAGTTGATTCATAACAGGCTAAGCTGGCACCCGCTTCATCTGTGTGTCAAATTTGGTTCTCAGGGGGATCAGATTGGTACCGATAACTTGTTTCAGCCCTCAAAGCAGACGGGCTCGTTTGATGTAATTCTCATAAAGAGAATATTGCAAGCCGAGGATAAGTCAGATTGAGTTTGTAGTTCTTGTGGAAGGAAAATGAAAACCCTTCATCACTGAGTTGTATTCGTTGTATTAGTTCTGAAAACCGGGAAAGTGAAAGTGAAGAGTGATTCAAGCACTGTTTTCCAACATCGGTTTCTTCGCCCGGTTGAATTCTACTGGGTAGAAAAGTTCAGAAACATGTACTTGACAGTGTAGCTGTGTAGCTTGACCGTAAAGAAGGATTTCATAGAGAAAGAGTTGGAAGCTAGTGGAGTAAAACTTAAGAGAACCAAGTGTAGGAAAACGCTATTCTCCGTTTCCAGACTGACAAATATATGATGTTTTTGTTGGTGATTGCGATGGGGAGTAGTCTTCTACACTGCAGTAGGGATGACTTTTCAAAAGTACATGAAACGAGAATCAAATAATTAGTGAGTTCTTATCCGAGCGGACACGTTGAAGTTCAATGTCCCCGTGGAAAAAAAACATATAAAAACATTGCTTTGATGCTGTTGCGAAAGCGATTTATAAATAAATAAATAATTCTACACGTCTTCGGCTGTCTTAACTTACTTGACAGGCGGTTGTCACTTTTCTAATCTGCGGCACGTTTGCAGTGACAGTTTTCATGCTTTGTGGAGTCCTGGGGTTTCCGGGGTGGAAATGAAAATTTATGAAAGATCGTTGCAAGCTCTCCTTTCCTCTGCCCCCTCGCTCGCACGTTCTCGCGAAGCTCACTTCACTTACCCAAATAGGAGAGCTTGCTCGCAGGCTATGAGATTGTATGACAAAATACAGTTGACTCTCTCGTAAAGGACAGCCCTATAAGATGGACACCTTTGTAAAAGAGACACAGAGTTGGTTCCCGTCTTTCTAGCTTTTCTCCCTTTATTTGACTCTCTATAAGATGGACATCACTGCCGGTTCCATGTGTTTGTCTTAGAGAAAGTTGAGTGTAATCTTTTTTCACTGGTAAAATATGTACTAGCAAAAAATGCCATAGAAACCTAGCAATGAAACAAAAATGTTTTAAACTTTGGGAAACTATGGGCTTAACTCATAACAAAAGCCTCCCTGCTAGCAGAGGTCTCTCACAGCAGTAAAGCTAAATTTCCCTAAAGGCTAGGGGTTTTGTTGACCTATATGGGAGAACAAGAAGCCTATGTGCCATGCCCAAAAGACCCCCGCGTAATCCAGGAGAACTGGCATATACTTGTAAGACAAAAATTTCAATTTTTTTGGCTCTCAGCAAATTTGCATCAAATGATAAAATAGTTTAAAAAACTTACATGAAAAGCACGTAGCTCATTCGCTAATTGATCATATCCATTATCCTCAGCTATATTGTATGGCCGGTGGCCCTGATAGTTCTTCAGAGAACACGCTTCATAAGCCCCAGGATAACGTAAGGTAACTTCAACTAGCTTGCTTAGTCCAAACTTGCATGCAAAGTGAAGTAAAGTTGGAAATTCAGCACTGGATTGATCTAAAAGAAAACAGAAAAAAAACATGGTTATAAATAATTAGTGCTATTTTTTTTACAAAAAAATAATTTGGAATCATGCAACTGGCTCTGATCTAAACTGATTGGCCAAATTTTTTTTCCCTACCAAAATTGAAAATATTATGTGCTCATGTGTGTTTTCAGGTGCTATGGTCTAAAGGGAACCTGGACTCCTACAAAAAAAAAAAAGCATGAAAAAATGTTCTTCTAATCATGATCAAGTATTCCCCTACCCACCTTCCTACTCAAAAGAGGCCTACAAGATAGGTTTAATCTTGCTGTATCTGCCCTTTTTTTCAGCACAGAAGGCTCTCTTGGGTTGATGACATAGGATGGTAGCTTGCCCTGGTTGGCCAGTCAAGTAGTTCTGGTCATTTTCTTGCAAACAAGCTTTATAATATTATTCATGTCTTAGGACCTAAAGGAATGTCTCTTAAGCCATATCAATTATTTCAAACCAAATATTCTTCAAATTAATAAAGAATTAGGTGGAGAAGAACCGACTCATTAAGGGGGAGAAGACTTGGTGGTTTCTTTTCTTCTTGAATCATCCAAAAAAGGTCCCAGGATTGCCTTTAATAATTATTATTAAAGGCAATCCTGGGGCCTTTTTTCCTGTTTTTGGCCTCAATATTACACTCAGAAGCTAAATACTCTGTGGCAAGTTGTTGTAAATATACAGAGAGAATGGTCAAATATCAACCAATCATCTTTTAGCTAATGGTCATCAACCCTACCTTGTAACCCATTTATACCTATCAAATTATGGCAGATAAAAGGAAGTTTGAACTCGTCATGTATCACAATGGTAAAATAATATTTCACTATGAGAAAAATCTTCTTTTGGGTACTTTAAATGCATTTTGGGTGACACTTTTTCGGTTCCCTTTAAACACAAAAAATACCTTCCATTCACTGCATTGAATTTTTAAAACTCTAAAGAGAAACCTTTTTGGGGAATGGAAAACCCATCTTGAGTTGGTCCCTGCTTAACTCACTCATTGACTCTACGAATAAGGAAGACATAATTTATCTCTCCAAGATGGACACTTAGTGCAAGTCTCATCAGAGTACCAGCACTATACTACTCAAAGCAAACAACGTCACAAAATTATAACTTTTCTCCCAATCCCCTTGACTCTTGCTGTTGTTACTACAGTATTTAGTGCACGATGTTTATGTTGTGGTTCAATTTTATCCTTGGTTTAAATTTTATTTTTCATTGTTTCAAACTCATTATCATACATTACATACCATACCCAAAAACCAAGGGAAATAAAATTTAAACCAGGGACAAAATTGAACTACAAACATTAAATATATGTGACTGAAATGTCCAGTACCTGCTCCTTCCCTATGAATACCAAGAAAGTCAAATCCTTGAGGGGCATTGGCTGAAAATGTTTCCGCCAGGGCATTGTCTAGTTCATGGATACCTCCTGATGCAATCCCCAGGGTTTCACACATAAAAATGACTGGATCCAGAGACTTGTAGAGAAGTCTGTAAAATGTGTCCCTCCTTGACAGAAATTCAATTTTGTGCTGGCCAATCAAGCGACGATGAATGCCTTGGTATACATAAGCGGTTATAACACTTGGTTCTTTGTAAACTAGAGGATTAAGAAGAGGTAGCCACAAATGAATATCACAATTTTATTTATTCACTTATTCAAAAAGAGTTGACAGCACTTAAAGGGGTCCTAATGAAAGTATCAAGGGGACTGATAACTAGGATTGCTGGGCTGATAAAAGCCCGCGTAGCAAGCGTTTCTGTTTGGTTTCAGAGCAAAAAAAGACCGAGGAACGGGATTCTCGGTTTTGGCCGCACGAGAAATGAAACAAAAGCCAAAAATGAATGTAGGGGGAGGGGAAGGAAGGAAACGCTTGCTGACAAACCCCTCGATTTTGAAAACCTGTGTTCGCCAGCGAACGCAGAGCCTGATTGGCTCCGCTAGTCAAACAATGTTGACATGTGTCAATCAAAGGTTTGTTTCATACCGAGAGGATGGTATGGTACGTGACACGCATATTAATTTTGAGAGGTTGTTGTTTTATATTCTGGTTGGCAAGATTTGCGATCCAATGCAAGAGCATTTTCTTTAACCTCTTTTGAAACGTAAGGCTCTTCTTGCGACTAAATAAGGGTTTCAGGTCATTTAATTTATTCTCCAAAGTGCCTCCTAGATCTGAATAACTAAAAGCGATTTTCTTTTGTCTGTGAATGCCATGGTTTCCTGCAATGTGTCATGCTGGGTCCAGCTCGTTAGTGTTTTTTTGAGGGATGTTGAATTCCCTTAGATGGTGATTTACAGACTGTTCTGTTTGATGGATTTAAAAGACAAATGTCCAAAGCCTGTATTGATTGTTCGGATTCACTGACATTTCAACTTAAACACCGTCCACGTGTTCCAAAATACAAAAAAATATATATTTGGGTTCACACACGTGTCTTCTGAAGTTCATTTCCGCTCCACTGAAAGCCGAACATTTTATTGGTCAATTATGACAGCTGATGACAGCATCAAATGTCGGTGCACGAACTCAGGCATGACAGGCCAAGTGGGCAGTTTTCAAATCCCGGGGTTTGTCTGCAAGCATTTCCTTCCTTGCTTCCCCAACCCCTCCCAGCTCTTTTACTGGCGCCATTGTTCACTCGGTCTTAGACTCTCATTCTTCATTCTTTGCTCCTAGGCTGATAACTAGGATTGTTAATTGGGCTATCAGGTTTTCATAAGTTGTCTTATGGGTGACCACCATTTGCCAAGACAAAGAAAATGTTATTTAAAAAGGGGTTGGTAGGCCTGCCCAATTGCCCCAGACTAGTAAACTTCAGCAACAGCAGCTGCTTGCCCTTTGATCATTGAAAAGTTTTGCCATTAACTTATATAACTATAGATCTGCACTTTTTTCAGTGACCACAGCATCTGCATGGAAGAGAAGGCTGATTGGCCTTATAACTTGCCTGGTGTCTGTAGCATCAATGTTGAACTGTTTGCTAGTGTGGCGTGAACTTTGACAGTACCCGCTGTTCCCACAAAGTCAACAACATACTGCTCTTTGGGTTTCCGGTCGATGCTCAATCTATGGTTGAAGATAATGGCTATCTGCTCTCCACTCTAGACAAAATGAATGAACACAACTGACTTAACCCATATTAAAGCCTTTACCCCTTTTATAAAATTAATACACATTTAATTTTAGAACTAGCAGTAAATCGTAGATTGTAGTAAGTCGCCTTAGGGCCTTAATTAGGCACCAGATTTGTGACAGCAGCAATATGATAGAATAGGCCGTTTGGACATCAGGCATCACAAAAGCTATAGGAATAGCGAGTACTTCTCTGATCAGTCTTTGACATATGAAAGATTTAGAAAAGAAAAGATTGAGGAAGCAAAGATCCAAAGGTTGCGAAGTGCACTGGGAATGGGAACACGATGGGCATGATGAATACTATTATGATGAAAACATACTATTGTGACATTTCAAAATGGCGCATGGCACCCTTGGCATGCTGGATGCTATTGTGATGTTTTAAGATGGCGCAGATTTGGAACCGACACTGATGACAAATACAACCTCTTTTCTCAATTTCTCATGCTTGGAACATGCACAGGCTGCCCACGAACCCACAAACCAATGACTCAATTAGGAAGCATCTCCTTTGTTGACACAACAATCAGATACACGTATATGACAGTTCTAAATAGTTACAAAATGTAAAATGTATGTAAAATTTAACTAGCACCGATATTTGCACTTACATCATGTTGAACTTTTTCTGGCACTATGGCCTTAATAGCCAAAGCATCTAGAACAAAATATAACACATTCCATTAAAGTTTTATAGGTATATTACACTGAATATTCTACACCTGTGCAACAAATACCTTCTTAGAACAAGCAAATTTAATTTCACGGGACCTAAATTTCAAGACGAAAACATACATTAACGGGAATAAATTTTGCAAAATTGTCTAAATTATACTGATCTGCAATAGCAAACAGTTGATTTCAGTATACGCACAACTATTTAAATTTTCCATAATAACAGTTGCTGTTGACAGCAGTGATCAAAACCTCTGTAAATAGTTGATCACTTACCTAGAGAAATTAAGGCCTATGCACTGTTTTCTTTTGATAGAAGGGATCATTTACACCAAAGATCGCATTTTCAAGAAAGATTGGAAACTCCAGTAAAAGCTGTCATTGAAATGGAGGCCACAACAGGGAACAGACAAATAAAAAAGCCTTTAACAGTATGAACAAGGAACATGGATAGGAATGGATTGTTTGACAAATGCACCAAGGATCTTAACAAGAAGGTGATATTTACTTGGATGAAGAGAGCTCACAAGCTGAAACAGTAATAAAGATGACATTGAATATTATGTACAGCAGGGTATTAAATTTGATGTGGTCAATTTTTGCAAAGATGCTTTTAGTTTCTTCAGGTCATTTGAATTCAGTTGTGCATTTTTTTTTTTTTGGAATTTTTTTTGGTGAAAATTAGTCCCACAAAAATAAGTTATAATAACAGTTGCAAGGTCTAGTCATTTTGGTCACAACCCAATAAGTATAAATCAGCAAGGCTTCCCGTCCTATTTAGAGATAATCACCGTCATGCACACACAAAGTTTGTTTACTATTATAGACTTACCACTATAATGGCCTTCATTCCGAGGCCCGTGCGAATACATGGCCTTTTCAATGAGAAAAAAAAATCAGTCACCTGACCGTAATCTGAATTAAGGTGAGCACTTCATTAATCTAAATTACCAATTAAAATGTTAATGAAGCCTTCCACCCCACCATTCTGCTGATGAAAAGGACAGTTTATCAACTTATTTATAACATGTAATTTACTATATTAAAATATAGCTATCGATACTTGAACCTGTACTTGAATTTGACTGAATGATCAGTGTTTTAAAGGTTTCTGGCACTCTTCATTTAACAATTAGTCGCCGAAGGCGACGTGAATATTGGCGAATAGTCACCGAGACGAAGTCGAGGTGACTATTCGCCAATATTCACGTCGCCTGAGGCGACTAATTGTTTTAGTATAATTACATTGATGATTATTCGAGAAAATAAAACTATTGATCAATTTCCGACCCCGAAACATCAAAAAATCTGGCTGCCATTTTGAAAACTGCTAGCCTTCAATGCTATAATCACCGCGCGGTGATTATAGCGCGATAAAGCGAAGCTCCTAGCCAATCACAGCGCTCTATTTTCGATAATCATCGATGTAATTATACTAAAAATGAATAAACTCCAAGACTCTCTCCCTCCACTCCCTTTCTCCTTTGGTACACCTCAGAATAATAACCCTATCTTTGTCAGTGTTGGACAAGTTTTCTTCGTTACAGATTGTACAACACAATCAAAGTTTGCTACCTTTTAAATAATTAGACGTTTATATTATAATATCATAGATGATGAATTACTCCTTAACTTTGGTGCGAGATTTCAGTGATAAGTTGTAATTTTACATGTGAAATTATACAAAATTGTCATGGCAACCTTCCATAAAGATGACGACAAAGTTTTAAGATGTCACGAATGAAGATGCCAAGGCATAAAAAGACATTTTAGAAAACCTGAAAACACAAAAGAACACATCAAGAAGGATTCTAACAGGTATTTTGTCGAAAAACTCTGAACTTCAGCCAAATGATACAATCCAGGATAAACGTGTCAAAAAACCAAGATTGCTAACATAATTTGTCACCCATGATATTGACAGGTAATCAAATGGTATACTCGTGAAATTAGGGAATAATTTCACTTGTGTCTTGTTCATCAAATCCTAATAATTTCCCTCGCCAGGATTTGGACAAAACGTATGTGAAATTATTCCCTAACTTCACTCCCCACCATTTGACTACACATACAAATCAACTGTGCCACTTCTCATGCACATATATCTCTTGGGGTGAAAACATCTGGGCCTTAATTTAAGTTTGTTTTCTTTATTTTAATTTCACTTGGGGCTAATAGGTCAAAATATCTCTATACATTTGTAAGCAACTGGCTGCAAGAAAAACAAATTGGAGAAAAAGGTATGAAACTTAAGCCAGCTAGGGAACTGTCAGTTGACCAACCATACAATGTAATTAAGGTCAATAATGAAATAAAGGCTGCAATGAATAATCTTATACAGAAATTTGATGCTCATTAGCTGAAAATTAAGTTTGACCTGTACGTAGTTCAAATAAATAAAATTTTCAATGACATCTTCATTTAGATTGCTTAAGATAACAGCTTTAATACTGCCCAAGCAAAACAAAAGTCTAGTTTTCAGAACATAAGATGTGTATATAACTAGCAAACAGTTATCTCAAACCTGTCTACTTGTTACATATTTGACAACTGTAGTGATCAGAGCCACAGAACAATAGAGCTACAATAAGCTTTTTGCCGAGTTATAGCACACGCTTTCAAAAAATGAAACATTCAACAAAGGCAAAAGAATACCCAAAGAAAAACAAAAGTTTGCTGATTACTTATAACGTGGGGTGTAATATTATACAGCTCTGTTACCCCTTTTTCTTTATAGGAATTTCTATAACTAAGTAAATAAGCTGCATATTTTAATTTTGCTCATGTTGCAAAATCCATTGTTCCTCTATTTCAATCGACTACTTCCTTACGTGTCGATGTCTGAAAAAAAGCTCAAAATTCACCATTTGGTATCGTATACGTGCAAAGTGACAGCTTCATAACCTGAATACGACTGGGAACAGTTATTACGAGCTTTAAATATCATACTCTACATGCCTGGACACAGCTACGAGTATCATTTCGTTGCTTACTTCCGGGTGACAACAATTTTGCTTTACAAATAGTACCCGCACACACGTTATGGCGCAGCAATATACATTAACCAATATAAAGAGAAATTAAGGCACCCGAGTGGTGTTCAGTCACACTAGGTGATTAACGGGAATGTAATTTAGACTATATATAAAAGTCGACAACAAAATACAGCAGCTTGCAAGGGTTATCACTGTACATCCTGTAGCGCGCTATCATGATATGTCTCCTTGAAGCATCTTCGACGCTCCATATCTCAGCAATATATTAGTCGGACGATGGGCCAGTTTATAAGCAATCATGTTTTGCTGCATAAGAGGTTTCTAAGAATGTATTGTGGTGCATGAAAACAGATAACATAACGTGAAACACCTTCAAGGTGTTTGAAACCTATAATATATAATGGCGTCAAAGATGGACTTCGCAGTTCCCGCGCTAGCACGCTCTCTGAAACAAGATAATGTACACAAACCTGTTGATCTAGGTATATCCTCTGACAGGAGGTCTTCCTTAACTTCCAATTTATGCTTCCAGGAAAAAAGATCCCGGCTTGGAGACAAAACTAAACGAAACGACTCTCTGAATTGCAAAATCTGAATGCCATAATCTCGTCTTGACCCTAAAAATCCTTATATGGAGTACTTGATCGAGCGGAAGTCGCTTGGCTGTTCAGGTCATTCAAGCAGAAAAAGCGTTCAATATTCTGTAAGTTACTGCTGTTACGATCGAAATACCACGGTTGCTTTGTTCACCCGTACAAGTTTGAATCATTTAACGCTTATTTCACAATATCGATGAAACAAGCTTCATCAAAGCTGAATCCTGTGAATTAAATTTCATTACAGACATTCTTTGTTCCAGGCCTTCTACGAACGACGTCCGGAAGGAGAAGGAGAAACAGTGTATACTTCGGACAAACTCGGTGTGAGTGGGCTTGTACTAAAATATCGAACGCCGGAATGCCGGAATGCCGGAATGCCGGAACGCCGGAACGCTGGAACGCTGGAATACTAAAACCCGGAACACAAAATTACTAAAACCCGGAACGCATGAAAAATGAATAAATTAAAACATAATAAATATAAATAAAAAACTCGAAACTCGGATGTTAGGATATACTCTTTCATCAAACAAAACCTTGACAAGGTCTACACTGTCTATTACAATCGAGATTAGAAATCCTACGCCACATCCTAAGACGTGAAATTGGAGAATTTTCGAGCCATTTATTTTAAAGATCAACTGCACGCCACCTAGTCATGACCTAATGACAAGTACCAGACAGTAGTGAACTTTGCGGTCGAACTGACCAACATTCAATGATATCAGTAGTGAAAAGGATAAAACTCTAGTACAGTAGTATTCGATAAATCGATGAGACACTGAATCGAAACATTCCAAAACTCATTGACAAGTTCTTACCTCTTTTTTTCCGGGCTTTTAGGACTGCTGCAAACAAAACAATGTTTACTTAGCTGATATTTAACACTTTGTATATCTTAAACGTAATAAACGAAAAGAAATATGAGTCTTAAATAAAGAACGTAACAACACTTACCTCGCCGAAGCGTCCATTTTCCCAACACTGTGCCACTACATGTGACTTTGATAAATACATTATCATAATTACATTTTGGCGGGAAACCTCACCAAACAAACCAAAACATCACACAACATAAACATCACCAAACATCACACAACATAAAGATAAATATCACTGCAAAACGTTCTTACCAATTAAAGATAATCAAGTTTTTTTCTGGCAGGTGGGGTTGTGGGTGGGTGAGGATACTGGGGGAATTTTCCTGTTTGAATTGAAGTATGTTATGGATTTTAGAAATACAGGTTTTAATTAATTAATTTTTTATCTATTTTTATTTTTGAAGCGTTCCGGGTTTTAGTAATTTTGTGTTCCGGGTTTTAGTATTCCGGCGTTCCGGCGTTCCATGTTTTAGTACAAGCCGTGTGAGTGGCAGTGACGCTAGCTCACGCGCGTGGACTATTTAGTACTCGTAGTACTCGTACCAACAATGCGCAAAACGCACTGCGCATGAGCACAAAATTTAACATCCTGTCAGCTTTTTATTTCCTGTCTAGTATATGTTGTGGTTCAATTTTATCCTTGGTTTAAATTTTATTTTCTTTTATTTCAAACTCATTATCATGTTTAAAAGCAAAAAGGTAGAAACAGACAAAAAAGGGGGCGAAAAAAATCACTTCATTCGAAAGCTTATATATTTTTCTAAAGTCAAACTTTTACACCACATGGTTATCTGTTTGCACCAACGGTGAAAATGATGTTTGAAGTTTGCAGGTCGCGAGCGCTCGACACGACGACTTTGTTTTTACTGGCTTTCTTGCATGCTACTTTGGCATAAGTTCATTTGGGAGAAGGCGATATCTAAGAAAAGAATAACAATACTTATGATCATGAAAGAAACCAAAATAAAGACGTCATCATTATCATTAACACGAAAACCAGGAAATAAAGTGTTAGTCCGTTCAATAATTTTTTTTATTATCAGAGAAAACAAGAACTCAAAACAAAAGATGGGCGGGATTTAATAACAACTTCTTCTTTGATGACTGAAGTCACGAACACCCGGAGTTTTCAGTGCCGGGAAACTAAACATGCCTATAAATGACTTTCATTCAAGAAAATGCCTATTTAATTCTTTTACATGGTTGTTCTTTGGTTGAAGACTTCAATAATTTCAGACTGTGCGGCTAGGCTGCATCTCATGTAAACACGAAACTTCCAGCTGCTAACTACATGGCGTGAAAAGTTCGACTTCTAAAAGTCCGGCCATCAAACCAGCTTTCGCTCTCTGATTCTGAGAATGAAAAAATAAATAGAGTGGTCAACTTGCTGCTAACCTCAACAGTATAATTAAGCTTATGTTTCATGGCTCGAATCGCCTTTAAGGCATGAAGACTGAGAAATTGAAGAACTGAAAATTAGAACTACAATACACAAGCTTGCAATGATAACTTTTTATGTCTTAGTTTCAGCCGGGTTAAGTGAAAAATAACAGTCAAAAACTTTGTTTTCGTGAATGAAAATCAGTTTACCTGAAGCTCTAGCCCAAATTACACACTGAGTTATTATCATCTTACCTTTTCTGAATCTAATCGACTAATTGTTTCAGTGATCTAGATCTGTGCCTCATAGGCGTACGGGCCGGGGGGGCGAGGGGGGCTGCAGCCCCCCCCTCAAATTTTGGGCAACTCAGATTTTTTGGGCAGAGCCAGTTTTTAAAGACTTTTCCATGTTTACTTTATTATCATTTTGAAGAGATAAATATTTTCTATTTTAACCTGAAGTCGGCATAATAATCCAGTTACATTGACACGAGACAGTGGTTGCCTAGCACGCGATGAGTTTCTGGTTACAAGGGAAGAGTATCATGCTATTTTTTTTTTTTTCATGTTGGGCACTGTGCTGCACTGCACTAGCTGGAATGGGCTATTTCTAGTCGTGAATTGATTAGAATAAACTTCCGCATAACTTTCTAGAATCACTTCCGCTCGTAGGACAGTGTATACGTATGGCAGATAGCTTCAGCAATGGGTCTGAAAGTGAAAAGTGCAGGGGCTGACTAATTCTCAGTTTGAATTACTTGTTAAAGTAGACCGAAATGTTTGCAAAATAGTTAACAAGAGCCCCATGATACATACTAATCAAATCCTTCTTTGTAACAATTGGCCAGAGCTATCTCCATGACCTTTCACACGTTTTTTAAAAAGATTGAAACTACTATCAGGTGATATTGCGTGTCAAAAGTGCTTCGTTTTCTTCAGATAACGGCCAAACATGAAGATTTTCCTTTTTTTACCGTATTTCTAGTGATAAAAAAAAAACTTTATCCCAAAATATCTTGATAACGTTCTTACAGGTTCCGTTTTAACTTCGCGAACATCGAGGCGACTATTGGCTCCCGTGAACTATTTTGTTAGAACAGTTCCCAGCTGTGAGAAAAATTGCTGCAAGTATAATAGGTAAGGGCGTCATTTTGTTGCTATGTCAACTCCAATGTCATTGCAACCCTGATCATAACAACTTTTCATCTTTATCTGTCACAACTGTGGTGGCAATTTTTCTAAATGTTTGTTCATGGCGACGTAGTTTATGCTTAAACTTGGCAGGTATTGACCCTGAAAAACTGTATCGAGCCACTTTCATATGTCGGTACGGCCTATGTTGCTGCATCGTATCGCCCTCGTTTCTTTTCGACTGTTTTGTAAAAATTTGGGCAACTTGAAAGAATTTTTTGGGCGAATGGTTTACCCCCCCCCCCCCTCCCCTTGCAAAAAATTGCCCGTACGCCTATGCTGTGCCTGGTTATCCATAAAAGCAATTTCAATAACTACAAAATAGTCAAAAACACGGGCAGCATGAAGCAGAACAACTGAACCACACGCTGCACACAGGGAGCGCGCGGGAGACTTTGATCCACCTGGAACTGTGACTGAGAAAGAGACCGGAAATGCTCAACCTGGCGAATGCGTAGACGTTTTGCCGCGGTGTTACTCGTACCATTCTCGTCCCCAGAGCCTCCTGGGGGCCTGAACACGAGACGAGGAGGCTCTGGGGACACAGGATGTTAGGACTTCCGGTCATTTCTGATTTTCTACAACATTTCTGATAGCTGTAAATTTAGGTGATTCAAAGCTTTTAAAAGAGAATCCTCCAACTTACTTTTGAATCCGAAAGGACCGGAAGTGCTAAAATCTAGGAATTCAAATCCTTTGTTCCCAGAGCCTCCTGGTCCTCGTGCTCAGGCCCCCAGAAGGCTCTGGGGACGGGAATGACAAACGTCGGAGTGTGGGGTAGTGCCGAGTTGGCTAAACACGCCGAGGAGCTGGAATTACGGGGAGGGCAGTGGCACGCGCAGGTGAGGCAGACTAGAATGAACAGAACAAAGCAGAAGCTTGACATCATGCAAGAGGCCCTGTCCTCATGCAACGCAGGATGGTTAACAGTCTCAGAAGCTTATAGCCCCACTTTTGGTAATTGACATTATTTAGCTCTGAAGTAGCTACAATCAGGGACAAAAGTAGTTGACACACTTGTTTAAAATGGGTGCTTTTATCAATCATTTAATTCATTTATAATTTCATTCCTTTTAAACGCCGTAAATCCCCTCACCCCCCGAGTCAATGAGGGTCCAAAATACAACATTGATTTTTGGGGGAAGGGGTTGGGGTAGACAGGGGAAGGGGATAGGTATGTCCACTATGGGGCCATTTTACGGAAGTGTCTCAACACTTTTGTCCCTCATTGTCTGAATGCAAAATTGTGCTACTGAACACGAGTTAAGCACTATGTGACAATGATTTTAACTGAAATTAAAGAAATCAATGACATAATTATGTTATTGGTGGTGGGGGTGAAATTGACTTATTCACGACCGAATTATAGGGCCAATTCGAATTACGTGATGACGTAACAAAAGGGGTTACGATATCAAGAATTGACGTCGATATGGTTTACAAGCTAAAAACTGACGCTGGAACTCGCGCACATGTACAACTTTTGGTGAATTTCAAGGGTACGCGTACTGAAAATATTTTTAATAAAGTTAATATTTCTCGTTCTTCACTTTAACCGATTGTTAAGGCGCAAACAATCACGGGTAGGGTAAGGATTGACACGTAGTGGGTATGGTCACTGGCTGGCCACGGAAATATGGAGAGTTAGTGAGGAGCGGCCGTCACTGCGTTCAATATCGAAACTAAGGAAAAGTGAAGGTTAACTCGTGACCAATTTAATAAAAAACTAAGGACCGCGTAGGAAATATTGCAAGCGTACACGAAAACAATTACTTCCAATCCCACCTCGCGACACCCTGTGTGACATGATAACGCAACGTAAATAGCGTGACATGAGCGCATATGCCTGTGTATTTGGAGTGCATTTCTCGAGAGAAACCCTGTGTTTTTGTCTATTGTCGGCAAGAAAAATGAAAAGAGAGCTTTGAAACGTGAACTGGTATTTGACTTTCAAAGAAAACGACAGCTCAAACTGAGGAAAACACTGCCTCCTTCGTGTTACAACGGTTAACCACGTTTCGGCAAACGGAGAGACATAGTCTGTTATGTCTCTTTAATGTCGCTATGTTTTCTCGTGGTTAACCGTTCAAACTCCTGATTTGCACCACGTCGCTGTAATTTTGCTCTCCAAGAATACGTATTGCGAAGCACTTTCTACATAGTGGAATCTTCTTTTGCCTTTTGTGAGGAATTATCGCATGAAACCTTCATGTTACAACGGTTAACCACGTTTCGGCAAACGGAAAGAAACATAGTCTGTTATGTCTCTTTAATGCCATTACGTTTTCTCGTGGTTACCCGTTCAAACTCCTGATTTGTACCACGTCGCTGCAATTTTGCTCGCCAAGAATACGTATATGCGAAGCACTTTCTACATAGTGGAATCTTCTTTTGCCTTTTGTGAGGAATTAGCCATGAAAACGGGTAATTTTCCAGCGCACGGCCGTCATCGATCACCTGTTATCTCGCTCTCCTTGTCATCAAGTAAACTTCTGGGCCAAAGTAATTGGTTTTTTGGCAATGATATAAACTGGTGTCTCTATCTTGCAAACAATTAATTTTCTTTAGCATTATGCGATTTAGGAGCTGGGAAATGTCCGCTCCGTTACTCTGCTGAGTACTTCATTCCTGTTCATTCGCTTAATCCATTTACCAGAACAATTTCCATTGTAGCTTAATACTTCTGAAAACATTACATCCGCAACAACGGCAGTGATCACAACTGACACAAATGATTTCCTCTCGACCCGACAGGGTCAAATCAGGAACGCGCGCGGGAATATAAGATTAGGTAATGACATACGCTTCGTACATTTTACTGTACGTATACTACAATCAGGACGAAAATTTACAAATTGTTGTTTATCAACAAACAATTTGGCCCATAGAGTAACTTTATCACACCAAAATTCATCAGCCTCAAAAATCTTGCCGGAAAACATAGATACTTATTTCAGACAATCAGGGACAAAAGTAGTTGACACACTTGTTTAAAATGGGTGCTTTTATCAATCATTTAATTCATTTATAATTTCATTCCTTTTAAACGCCGTAAATCCCCTCACCCCCCGAGTCAATGTTGTCTCAAGTAAAAGAAAGACTTGAGGGTCCAAAATACAACATTGATTTTTGGGGGAAGGGGTTGGGGTAGACAGGGGAAGGGGATAGGTATGTCCACTATGTAAAAATGGGGCCATTTTACGGAAGTGTCTCAACACTTTTGTCCCTCATTGTAGGTCGGATCCACAGCGAGTCCGAATTCGAAATCTCATCTGCGATAACGCGGAAAACTATGTCGCCTAAAAAGGTCCATCCCTTGATTTCCGCCAATATAACTTTCAAATTTTGTTATGCCATTGGCAGTGTAGGACATGGTGGCATGGAAGCATCAGTTTATGATATTTTGCTCCTTTTGGTTCATTTGAAGCATATTTATATCATTTAGTGGTCCCATTTGGACTATCCGTTTGGATACAATTTGACGGGCTTTTTCGGCTCCATAGACCTTCATATTTTGCGCTAAAACTAGGTTTTTGCTGAGTCAGCATTTTAGTAACCAGTTTGACCTTGGGAATTTCCTGGAATTTGACCTTAAGATTTTCCCGGTATTTTCCTAGAATTTGAGTCAAACCATATATTTTTAATAAGGGCGTGGTCAAAACTTAATAATATCTATGCCCAACCATATCACCATATTGAAATAACTTATGACTAACATCTGTAAACCTGAAGAAGGCTGGTATGGCCAGCCGAAACATTGTCATAAAAAACAGTAGTAGTCTTTGGACTTCTTGTGTTTTTGTTCTTTATATTTTGGCTGATTTGATCTCTTTCCTAGAGTTCCAACGTGTACAACTAGCCGGATCTTCGTCCACGGTTTTTGCAGCTAATTTAATCCTCTGTGGCGATATACTATTTTGGTTTTTGAGTCTGGATCTGGCTTATAGTTTTGATATTTGGCTTCATTTGTAAATACAACATGGGAATGATCTTTGGTTACTTTCTGAGTCCAAAATCCAATCTCTCTATATTTGTTTTTGCAACCATTTCCAATATTTTATCAACTATTGGATTTTCAATTATTTTCTTTTTAGAAGTATCTAAAATAGGATCCAAATAAAAGCTCGTGCCGCATTTATAATCAGCTTTTTCTATTGCTTGCTCAGGCTCAATGAGTACTGATCCTTTGTGCAGGCCGTCACAAGTATTTTTTATGATGCCAGACAGTAGTAACAACTTTCTTGGTTCTTTTAGCTGGTTTAATTGCTATAATTAGCAATTATATATTGGACGTGGTTGAACAAAATATCGTGATTTGTCAGTGGCGAGCAGTTCGGCTGAGGCAAATAATTAATCTGCGAGACACTGACAAATCACAATATTTTGCGATAACCGAGTTCAATAATTGTTTTATCATTCGATCACTGAGTTAGTTTTTTAATAAATAATATCTTTGGAAAGCGGTTAGCGCGTGCTGCCATCAAGGAGTAATGACAGAGAGCACGTAAACGAGCAAGGAGCCAGCGTGGTTTTATTTACGCATGAGCAGAATAGTATTTGCAGCCAAAAACTAAGCCAAAAACAGTTGAACGACACTGCACATGAGCACACCATTATTTGTAGGCAGTTATTTGCAGGTCACGTGGTGGGCTCTCGGCCAATGAAAATGTCGGGGTCTATCTTCTTTTTAAAGAATGCTCTTTTAGGGTTAAGGTTTACCTGTAAAAGCTTCCAAACAGAATTTCGTCGCCTTCTTCGTGTTTTCTCGAGAACAGCTTTCTCGATAAAGTATTTGTGAAATTTGTTCAATTGTTACGGCAGCAAACCGGGAAACCATTACGTACGTAACTTACGCGAGTTTGGCGTTGCTCGGAGGTGGATAGCACTGCATATAGCGAGTTTGAGCAGCCAATCAGAACGCGCGAAAAACACTATCCTCCGTTTAGTACATGTTGTGGTTCAATTTTATCCTTGGTTTAAATTTTCTATTCTTTTGTTATTGTATTGTGTATGGATATGTATGACAAAGAGTTTGAAACAAAAGAAAATAAAATTTAAACCAAGGATAAAAGTGAACCACAACATATACTAAATGAAAATAATGCTTGTAAGGACGAATTACGATAAAAACTGTGCGGGCACAACCTATCAAAGCCTAATAGCGAAGAGTTTGTGCTCGAGAAGCAGAGACTTCATTTTTATAGAAAACAAAGAAAATGGAAACCCATCGATGCAAGGAAGATTGGGTTTTGACGTCAGCGAAAGTCTGACTGCCCGTACAGACTGTGGGGGTAGGGTAGGGGAAACGAAGGGAGTCCCAGACATTCATCTTGCGTTGTCTTGGCGTAGAATTAACTAGTTTAGAGGCAACCAATAGATTTTCTCCATTAATAATCTAGATTGAAGTTTCGTATTTGACTTGCGACATTAAAAATTTCGGGTGGTTAATACGATATTGTAATGAATGAGATCAACATAGCAAGGGAAGGCATTAAAAGGCTGTTGTTGAATTTGCATTGAATACACATAAAGCTCCAGGTCCTGATGGAATCACGTCGAGTTTTGAAGGAGTTAGCCAATCCTGTAGCTAATATATTAACTGTGATTTTTAGGAAATCATATGACACCGGCGCGATACCTAACAGTTGGAAAGTTGCTAATGTAACTCAGTTATTCAAGAAACGCTCGAAATGCAATCCAACAACTACCGCCGGATCTCACTCATGTCCATAGCTTGTAATCTGATGGAGCACATAATAACAAGCTCTATTATGTATCATGCGAACGATAACCATATTCTTTACCCACTACAGCATGGTTTAGAGGCAAACGTTCCTGTGAGACACAGTAACTCGGCTTCGTCCAAGATCTTGTGAACAATACGCATGATGGTCGCCAAACTGACATCTTAGTAGTGGGCTTTAGTAAAGCGTCGATAAGGTCTGTCACCGACATACCATCAAGAAACGGTATACATGGAAAGAACATTACATAAATAAGGTCATTCCTATTTAATAGGGAGCAACGTGTTTTGCTAAATGGACTGTACTTCAGAGGATGTAGAAGTGCTCCCTGGCGTGCCGCACGGCTCAGTTTTGGATTCGTGCTTGTTCCCTCTTTACATAAATGAACCTTTCTGAATCACTATCTTTTTTGTTAGACTATTTGTAGATAACACCACTGCATATATCACCATTGACTCTGAGCTAGACTCATGCATTCTTCAAAACCATCTTGAGAAGCTAGCTCAATAGGAGTAATGTGGGACATGAAATTCCACCCGGATAAATGCGAGGTCCTCCGAGTTGGCCGGAAAAGTCAGCCTATCCCGCATGACTATATCCTCCATATCAGTCGACACTTCAAAGTCTCTGGGCGTTACTCTTTCATCAGACCTCAGTTGGAACGATCATATTGAAAACATTTCAGGGAAAGCAAATAGCACTCTTGCTTTTCCTTAGACGAAATCTGCAGGTGAATTCTTTTAAGATCAAGACCTTAGCTTACTTTAACCTAGTTTGACCACTATTGGAATATGCAGCTACAGTCTGGGATCCTTACACGGATATAAACATCAGGAAAACTGAAATGGTCAAGCGGCGAGCTGCCCGCTTTGTAGTCAGGAATTACAATCGTCCGGCTAGTATAGGAGCAATACTTGATAAACTGGGATGGAAATCTCCTCAAAGCAGAAGAAAAGCAATGAGACTCTGCATGTTGTATAAGCTGCACAATGGCCACGTGGCAGGATATGGAATGCCGCAGCAAATCTCTATGCGGCGGACTAGCAGGCATCTGAATTCAAATGCATACGAAGTACCATATTCAAGAACTATCACATGAACTCATTTTTCGGACACACTATAAGAGAATGGAATTCAGTACCTGAAAATATTGTCACGCTGCCGAACTTGGACTTTTTTAAGAACGCACTATTTCCATGACTGTATCCCTTTTGTGTGTTTTAATTAATTAATTAATATTAATTTCTTCTTTGTGGATTTATTTATTTACTTTTTAAGACCCCTTTCAAGAATCATTATTTTTGAAGGAGGTGGGGTTTTATGGAAGTAGCTATTATCCTTTCATTTTTAAGACCTGTCCAATAGACCTTTTTACCGATACGGAGGCCATATTGAATTTATTGGCCTTAAGGAGTATTATGGGATGCCCAGGGGGGGACTCGCTTATTACCTACGCGCGCTTTACGGGCAAAAAGAGAACTTCAAGGAAAAAGGCGACCATCATTACATCCAAACAAGGCACAACAATCTTTATCTTTTTCTTGGAAAACTTAAAGAAAAATTGGCCCGAAAAGCGCGCGGTTCGTGTTCGTGCCCTCTGAGCATCCCATAATACTCCTTAAATCCAATGAATTCAATATGGCCGCAGTATCGGTAAAAAGTTCTATTAAGGATTAAAAGTAATAGGCCATTTCCGAGTTCCAACAAATCTCACTTTCAAAACGAGGCTAAGTGCGAAGCCATTAATATGGAAATTATTTGCAATTATTATGCAAATAAAACTCATTTTCACAACAAAGGTTTCGCACTTAGCCTTGTTTTGGAAGTGAGATTTTTTGGAACTCGGAAATGGCCTATTAAGCAATAATACTAAATAGCTTCAGATGTGAATGAAATTGTAATGTTTTCAATATACTGGAAATCAAGTAAATGGGTAAGGCAAATTGTTGAGGCAGGAGTAATGCTGTAGAGAAAACAACAAGTAAATGCTAGTCTTTGGAGGAAAAACAATAGTTTATTGCTCTCCAACTACAGCAATGATAGTGTTTGTTCTTCTTAGCAGGTTTTATAAATTTTGGCACTTCTGTCACCACGTCGAGTGGACTTGTAAGATGATAATGGCGACAATTTCTCGGTCACAAAGGAGTTGTTTAGTGCAGGCATTTGAAAACGATTGATCAGCCTAGCCTAGCCCGTCGGTTTCTCTGTGAAGACTGCATACAACACCTCGAAGTCTTTGAACTAAGTGCAGAGTTGATCTATTCTGGATATTGTAGTCACTCAGACTACAATTGTCTTCCAGTCGCATCCCAGCAAATACGAGACGTTGTGAGTCTGACGGGTACTGGTATAACCGGTGGATATCTCTTTTTACTTTCCTGATATAATCGCTCCGGTTCACTTCCATCGTGAACTCTCTTTTATCCATCATCCTGATAAATATTTGCATGTCACCTGATGTATTAACAGTGTTTTCTCGTACTGGTCTTCCCTCTTCCAGCTGGTTACGTCCTGCATTGCCGAGTTGCTCGTCTAACAGGGTAGGTTCTTTGCTCGAACCTAGGAAAGGTTAAAGTAAGATCTCAATCAATGCACGGCTTTTGTGCCTGATAGTCGGAAGACTATGTAGAGCCGACGTAGTGCGCAAAATGCTGTGATTTCCGCAAGGTTTTTAAGAGGCTAAAAAAATTCATTTAGCCTGAATTTCAGCCGTCACCTTCAGTCACACAATCCCGAGAAAGATGCCTGAATCATCGAGCCGAAAATTTAGCGGGACTGTCAGTTCATATTCAGCGGATCGTATGTCTGCGCTGTGTTAAAAACGTTCGTTTTCACCGTTCACGCAATGATCGAAAGGGCAAGACAGATTTGCTAAGCCTCCAACTGTAACTGAAATTCGGGAAATTTCTGCCTAAACAGAGCTATCACCAGATAAACAAGCGAATTACCAGCGGAGAAATAAAAAACTCGTGTTATCGCAGCTAAACCGATGACAACAATTAGATACTAAAATCTACGATCCTGAGTAAGACACAAGCGCCTGTTTATCCGCATTGAAGGGAAAATCCCTGTTCGTTGAACTTGCATTGAAAGAATCAATGTTTGCCGGTGACAGCGGCTGGTAATCGGCCCGAATCAGTACATGCAAAACCTAACGCATTTATAAACGTCATCTAGCTACGTAACTGCTTTGTTTTGTCACCGCTTGGTTTGAGAGCTGAGGATTCATTTTACATTCACGGTCAAAATAGTATTTTAGCTCTAATGACTTAACGGAAAGCTGTAGTCTGAAATGTCAGCTTTCTCCTACCCCTAACCTTTTCTATGATGCGGCAACAGAAAAAACGTATCGCTTTTAGTGGTAAATAGAGGTAAAAAAATATAATATAGTACGTGCATAAGCAAAGGATGACCAAAACGCGACACTGAAGACAACAGGAAATAGTATAAACAGAGACAAAACAGACAACATAACCCAGTGATAACCTTCCAAAGTGAAAGGATTTCTTGTATATGGTCCAATGCTTGATACATCTTTTCGGCCCCGCTTCGAACTGCATAATCATCATGGTACTGTTTCACCTCAGATGTGATGTATGAAAAGTATAAAACAGGGGCACCCAACGGCAATTTTCGGAAAATATCTGTTCGGAAGACGATTTGAGATCTAGAATTTTCGGAACAGTTGTTGTAAAAGTTTTCGCTTGCCTGCCTCTCCTAGGATTTTCGAACATCTAAAAACTGGTATAATTACCCATTTTTAACGTATTTTTACCCTAAAAAAGGCCACCTAGAACTTTCGGGAGTCTTTTTCTGGCTGAAATTTTCGAAAAGGTAAGCTTTGATCCCTATAATTTTCGGATCACTAGACTTTCAGCTAGGAAATCCGAACAGATGAAAAGTTTTTAGGGGATAAAAATATGCCTATATCTACCATTTAAATACTAAAATACCTTCAACAATGCTATGTTAAGTGGTTTTGAACTATATCCTCGTTGGGTGCCCCTGATAAAAGGTTGGTTTACACGTCCCCAGACTTGTTGGCAAGATTTTGTAAAGTAAACTTGTCGAAAGCAAAAAATTCCGCCTGATTTGTTTTCCAGGCCTAATCTACTGTGATCGAAGATGATTGCTATTTTTGGGTGTACATATATAAGGCTATCAACTCGATGTAAGATTAAGTTCACTCTTAGCTTGGACTGTTTGCAAATTACTGTTCTCTAAAATCACTTAACCGTTCCCCCAAATTAGTCACATGAATGTGTTCTAAAGTTAACTGGATTGTGGAATACAAGTTTATTGTTTGATTTAAATCATAAATTCGAGTTAATAGGAGCTTCGCTTTTAGCCCTGGCTAAATCTATATATTACCGGTTGAAAATAAGGTTTTACGTTTTGCAAGAGTTAAAGTAAATGGGATAGTGACGTAACCGGGCGGCAGCTCGTTGATTCCGACGTCTCTCTCGGGAGGGTGCTAAGTCGGCAGAAATTAAGGCTAAGTTTAATTTAGGCACACTCAGAATTAAAGAAACATTTCAACACCGCCGCGAATAATAGCCTAAACGCGAAGCGAGTGAAAACTTCTGCCCAGTTGGACGCAAAATTAGAACATGTCGTTCCTCGTGATTTGGGCCCAACTACCTTATCAAATAACGAGCTATTCATAAGGAATATGACGAAAACTTAAAACTCACCCACACATTGCAAGAGGGATGATCTGGCATACGCCACAAAATCCTTGCTGTCAAGAACAACTGCCTCGGATCCCCATTTGTATACTAGACGGAGATTTAGAACTGTATCTGCCTTAAACGTTACGACACTTTGCATCGAAAGAGGGCACCGTATGACTTCCGGCCTGCTCTCATCTACAACGTTACCTCTTAGCTCCTTTCGAAGGACGTCTAGTAGCTCTAAGAGTTTCTCCTTTCGTGTGCTGCAAAAGAAAACACGAAGATTTCCCGAATTTTTGTCTTCCTGCTTCGTCACTGTAACGTCATGGAAACGGGTGACATATCCGTTAAGAGCTTTCTCGCTCGAAGGCGTCAGCATCATCATTAACTGGAATGTTCCTTTCCTACAAATTCCTCCGTCAATGTATACACGTGCTGTTGCATGGAGCTGAAGCTCATCTTCTGTTTCTCTCTTGATTCGAAACACCTGAGAGTATGTCTTTTCAAGCCTGTCGTACCTTACCGTCTCTCGGGGACAGGAGAAAGGAAGATCAGTAGAAGTATTTAGTTCAAATCTCACCACTTTTGAAGGGTCAGTCTTTGCAAAATGAATTAGACTCATTAAAACGTTTGACAAATCGTGCACGAAAAGTTCATCAATGCAGTCAAGATCGGCAACAGTTTTTCTTAGGCAACACACAAAGAGGTCCAATCTCTGATACAATCTAACGTCCCTACAACAGTGCTGGAAAAACGGCTGAAGATAGTTCAGCATTGCCAAATTTGACAAACTTTCGCCCCATCTTTCAATTTCTGTGTTCGGCTCTTTGTCGTAGTTCTCTAAGCATAGTTGCTCGAGGATTTTGCAAGAATCACACCAAAGGTGGAAAAATCCGTTGTTTCCTGCGGCGTTTCGAAATCTAGACACAAAGCCATCTAGTGTCTCCTTAGGCAGTCCCCTTAGGCCATTTTGGGGAACATCTGTTATCCTTTCATCAGCAAAGATAACTTTTATGTTTTGAATGAGGTAAGGAGCAATAATCAGGAAAGTTTTGATGGTACATTTTTCAAAAACCGAACAAACCTCTTGGTATTTTCTTTTAATGTCTTGAGGAAGTGGACAGCGATTCTCGATGGATTGGATGAGATACTGCGCGTGATTTGTGGATGAGGCTGCTCTTTTCACTTTATCTGCAGTTACTTCCAATTCAATGCAACAGTCCCTAAAAACAGATTTGCAAAGATTTTGAATTTTACGAATGAAATAGTTCTGTGAATAAGCATTTTCGAGTTGCAGGCCCAAGATCTTGGAGGCAACTTTTCTCAAATGTCTGATGTGCATCTGTCCTCTTCCTGTTACTTTGTAATCTAGTAAAAACAAACAAAATAAATGAAATGATGCTAATTACCAACCTCGTTCCCAGGTTCTCTTTCCTACCCGTCGAGAGACCCTGGTTGAGTTTGGTCACGTGTCTCCCAGAATCTGGGAGATTACAAACAAACGACTTGGGGGAGGGGCGGATAAGTGTGAGATTTGTCTCTACAAAGCGTAGACGTCGAGTTCAGTGGAAACCTTGTCTAAAGGGTCCTGTTTTTTATAGTTCCCGGACTAGTCAAGACAAAACCTCGAACGCCGAACCCTTTGACAGCGAAAGCGTAACTTCCTGCAGAATATCTGGATGTTTATCGGATGTTGCAAAGGAAATCACGGATTCACACTTGTGCTGTCAAAAATATTTTAGGCGGTTGTATTTTCAAAACTAATATATAGATTTAGCCAGGGCTAAAAGCGAAGCTCCTATTAACTCGAATTTATGATTTAAATCAAACAATAACATGAACTCAATAAATTGACCTCGCTCCCAATGTGTGGCTTCATAGCTCAGGAGGTAGAGCAACGCACCGGCAACGCGGAGGTCATGGGTTCGAATCCCGTTGAAGCCCTGATTTTTTTTTTTTTTTCAGGCTTCTTCTTTCCAATTGCTTAAATTGGAAAATTTACTGCGATGATCACCCTTTACTTTCATCTACAACCGCAGTTCAAATATGAATTACTTCATATACTTCACATATGGACTAACTATTACTATGAAGGTAACTTTCAAGGTGGAGTAGTGGGAGGAGGTCCACTAGTAACTAACCTCATTCTTTTTTCTAGGTAACAGTAGTCTGCCAGAATTCACCTTTGTTGCATATAGATACAACGGTTACACATGTTCTAGTAGGAGGCACACTATTGGCGAATGCACATAATGCTACGGAAAGTAATTAGGATTAGGTTCACAGGAAAGTGACCAGTATGGTGGGGCAGCATAAAAGACAGTCGAAACGTTAATTAGCAGCGCAATGAATCAATGGGTTATTTCCAATACTACTCTCCCACTTCTCTACCTTCCAAAAAGAAACAACAACAACAACAACAAAGAACAAAACAAAAACAAAAACAACAAAAAAACGAAGGGAAATCTCGGGATAACTAACCTTCTTGCTTTAACCTCTCGAGGTCTTTTCTAAGAGCGGCAAGACCTTCTACTACGTTATTCCTCTTCGACCAGTGCTGCAGAACTATTTCCAGTTGTTCATTCTCGTCCTTTTGAGAATTCGTCAGGCTATTTAAGCATTCTTCAGGCATCTCAAGCAGCTTAGCGATGGGCATAACGTTAAAAATGGCTCCCTCAACTTCTAGCAGACTCTTTACATAGCCACACAGTTCTGTAACGAAGGAAATGTAGAGATCACTTACTGATGAGTGCTTCCAATTTACGCTCGACTGTTGCTAATTTAGACATCTTTAATGTCATAGTGGAGCCTTCGCGCACGCGAGCGGAGCCCCATAACTGATAAAAAATGAAAACCTATCGATGCAAAAAAATTTGACTGACGTCACCGTGCGTCCTTCCCCTAGACAGTTTTGTCCCTCGTTGTTTCAAAGACTTTAGAATTGATTGAAAAATCAAAATCTGTCTACTGAGCAAATGTTTGGCTGATTTTAGGGGCAGACCATTTGACTTTTGGGGGGTTATGGGTGATTTTAGTGCAAAATATCCTCCAGGCTGATTTCGAGGGGAAAAAAACCTTGCAAGGCAATACCTCCATTAAATTGCTATAAACTTTCTTATTCATTACTTGCCATCCAAGAATTTCGCAGTGTGCTGCTCTTTTTCAACGACACAGCTGAATACCGCGCGCTTGAATGAAGTTTATTGTGTTTGTTTTCAATTGTTTCTTTACACTGTCTATTCTCGCTGTAAAAGGTAAGCTTATCAAAAATATGAAAGAGTTCTCCTTTCCTTTAACGAAAGACTCGTCGGCTTTTCGAGCCCGAATTTGTATTTTTTTAACGTTTATAATTTGTAGTGCAATTAAGTTTATCGCACGTTTCTTAGCGTGAATGCACTGCACAACACCTGAACACGTACCGCACAGTTTGTGTAGGTTAAAGATTGGTTTATAGTTATTAGTAGCGAAAAAGGTTATCGTTTGCTTTTCTTTGTCTGTCCTCAAAGAAAATAAACACCTTACAGCAAAACTTTCTATCAGATATTGTAAGGTATAAATGTAAAGGCTACACATAACCGTCCGTCCGGGCCCGTTAAAAAAAAGAAAATATAATGGGCTTACGGGAACACACAAGTCCTTAAAACGGCCTGATTTTTCTTTTAGGTCATCCCTGAAAGACAGAAACACTGACCCTAGAAACCGTAACCTGTAAATTGTTGCTACTAAAGAGACCTATATTTTCGCAATTTTTTTACTTCAGATTTGTTTGCGGGACATTCTTTCTTAATCATTTAACCCTCCCTCTAAAGGTGAACTGATGCTGAAGGCTCCCAGAGTTCAATTAATAAGAATGTGAAGATTTCTTTTTTTCTGGCTTAGAGTTCATGTTATTAGTTTAAATTTGATTGCTTTTGTCAGAAGTATAAAAACAGAGGCTTCGCTTTTATCCCTGATTAAATCTATATATTACCGAGATCCACAACCTAAAAACCCCTGGCAACGATTTCAGCAATCTGCTTTCAACTCACATTTCCTAGATGCTACAGCTTCAGGAAACATGGAAGCATACGTTAGCATGATCTAATAGCTCAATCTATCTTTTTTGGTATCCAAAACACAATCATGTTTATTAGACCAAGACTGTCAAACGTACCTAGTTCGCTGAAGAGACTCTCACTTGTATGTCCATAATCTCCACGCACCCTGACCTTCCCACACAGGCTTCTCACATCTTTACTCCATTCAAGAGGAATTCTCAAAACTTTTCCTTTATGCCACCAATCATAAGAATGGACGGTGAAACTAGTGCTTTCTTGCTGGCTGTCAGCTAGTTTGTAGTCTTCCGCAACGTGAACAATAACTTCAAGGGTTTCATTGTTGTAGATGCTCTTTTCGTCCTGATTACAACGAACATGAAGCTCTACGAACCCTTCTTTCTTAAGTTGCATCAGAGCAGACGACGTGTCGTCTTCTCTGTAAAATTGTTCATGGTAGACGTCTTGACTAACGAACAGTAAGGCAAGTTCGTCATGCACTAAAGAGGGACTGTTCTTCTTCAACAACACAGACAAAGTATAATTAAATGCTAGCAAGTTGAGCCTTGATATAATGTCTTTGGTGCAGAGCAGAGTTGATCTGCCTAATCTATACAGAATTGCAATGATTGAAAAGTGCTCGATTTCAATAACTACACCTGTATTTGTTTCGTCGATATTTGAGCTGTGAGATATGTCTTGCCAGGTGATCTTTCCGCCGCTAGTCTTTGAGCCGTGCAAGATGAGAACGTCATTCCAATTAAAATGTATATCGACAACGATTCTCAACGTCAAAGGCTTCTTAAAGAAATGACCACTGGGTTCGAGACTGATGATGGGTGCGCCAAACATGACATCGTTTTCAAGATCCTTAAGGACAAATTGTCCATAGTAGTTGGAAGGGTCCTCTAATGTTACGTACACAGACAAGGAGTCGTCAACAGCTCCCGGAGGGCTAATTAGTTTGACATTTTTGCCCAACAGTACTCCACCTTCACTGGTTACAGTGCCGCATAAAACGCTTGTATCTTTCCGTGGTGAGTTGTCTTTGATGATCAAAGGCAAGAAACCTTATACAGAAATAAAGAAGGGAATAACAAACTACAAATCAGCAAGATAATTAAACATTATTAAAAATACAGGAATAAAGAAAGAATAGCTAAAGTTGACATAGATAACAGTAAAGCTACAATAACTGCGTTCAAACAACCGACTGGAGTACTGCATTCAACATTTGATGCAGCAGCCGCTGGTACATTCATACAGTTGATAAAGTGCAATAGTTCGGAGGCCCTATAGATTTTATTGGCCGTGCAGAAAGCTCAACAACATTTCAACCACGTTGGACCACTGAATAGGCCACTGTCACGATGACAACATTTAACTACAACTACCAGAATTCATTTCGTTTTTGCTTTCGTATTTAAATTTGTCCATCACACTGAGGATTAAAACAAAAATCGCCTTAATTTGCACAAGAAACAAACAAAACTGAAGCACTCTGATAGTTGAAGTAAATGGCGTCATCGTGCCATTGTCCTCATTAACCAGTAGGAACGCCCCACCAAATAATTCTGTCAAAATGTATGGACAAAAGACAAGACTGTGCATGGTCAGGAAGCTCCCAAAATACGGTGCAGATGGCTTCTGCTTTTGCCTTCCATTTTCGCTAGCTTTCATAGCTTTTTCTCTCTGCTACGTGCGGTACATCGCAGAAAACATAATAAAAGAAACTGAAGATACTATTAACACGACTGAATTTGAAACTGAAACTGTCCCTCAAAGATTGAGAACATTCAGCATCCTGAGCCACATTTTAGATCCTGCTGAATTATCTGGCCCTCCAATTCGTGACGTTATTATGTCCATAGGTGGGAAACTTAAGCGGCAAAAAGGTAGGGACTGTGGGGTGGCCACTTGAGTTTCCTGCCAACGGACAGAATGACGTAACAAATTTCGTTACGTCAATTTCAAGTGGCTGTCAAAGGAATATTTGAATCCAGTTTTTTCCAAATTGAACAAGCATGTAGTCCTCTTACCTAATATATAGATTTAGCCGGGGGGGGGGGGGGGGGGGTTGAAAGCGAGCCTCCGTTTATATACTTATCATTAAAACTAGAAATAAGTGAACTGCACGACCTCGAGAGGCACTTCAGGAGAACGGCACGAAGTAGGAAGAAAGGGAAATAAGGCAATAGGGAAGAAAATTTATAAATAAAAAATACCTACGCGATATAAAGAAACAAAACAAAACTACAATAAGTAAAAAAAGTACTAAATGAAAAGGAAACAAAAGAAAAGAAGAGAAAAAAGAAAAATAAGTAATGGAACTCAAGACCTCCTACACGCTATTTTGTAAAATAAATATTTCAGTAGTTGTCAAGAAACCTTTGTGGCGGGCTTGCCGGGCATTGGGATAGGGATCACCTAATTCATATTGGGTCTCCTCCCTGACTGATAAATCAGTGTGTGTAGGAGTGGTAGGCGTGTGCCGGGGGGTGTTGTGAGTACTAAAATAAACGTAAAAGGTTAATGGGTTATTAAAAGCTAAGGGCCAAATAAATTAACGTAGTTTAGCCAGTGTTTAACAAAACCGCGTTCTAAGTCATTTTCAATTTGGCCAATGATTTTATCTGAACATCATTTATTGTGAACAGTTTTATGAAAGCATGTAGAGAAGACTAGAAAAACATTTATCTTCTTAAAACAACCCACCAAAGAAGAGATCTGAAGGTTCAAAGATTCGGTAGACCGCAGCTTAAGTTAGAATTCGTTTAAATATCTGGCCTTATATGTTTTAGGTTACAACAATAGAGAGGGACCCACAAACTGCTGTGCAGCTATGTCTATAACAGTACTGCATAAATAAAAACAATAAAAAAGTCTACGCACAATCCCATGGTGAAGCTTCCAGACCGTCATTCATTTGTCTGACTCTCTCAGAGGGAGATCTTGTTGCATAAGATGGGGGTGACAAAGGAGGGCGGGGTGGAAGACGGGGTGGAACGTTAGGATGTGTTGACTCTGGTATGGGCTCAGGAAGCATCTGCCTTTCAGATGATGGATCCTAGCACATGAGGAAGCAAACACAATGGTAATTTCAACACGTGACTTTTTGAGATATAACATAAAGCAAATCAATTTAATTATAGCAATTTACCTTTAACTGTGCTTTGTAGCCCATGTCACCTGGAGAAAAGATAAAATGACATATGAATGTGCAGCATTGACACCGTACTGGCTTAAGTTTTTAAATGTTTCTTGAAAAGAGAAGTGTTGTAAGTTAAATAATTACAAATAAAAATATAGCCTGCGATCAGCCGTTCGTTCTTTACATCCAAATTGAAAAATTGATTAAAAAAGAACTCTTGATCGCAGGTTAGTGCAGATACAGAGAAAAGACCCATAAAAACTCTCAGAATATATCGACTTTAATCAGCTTCAAGTAATCGCTTCTTATTAAAGGAGCACGTTTTGCATCTCCTCTTGTACATATTATTCTTTTTAGAAGTTTCCCATGGTATTTAGAATCCACTTTTCTTCAACTAATCATTTCGGTTATCATCATGATTCATTCCATTTCGTCACATCAAGAGTTATGTACAATGATAATTCAGTAACTTACTTCAGGTTTGATCATACCGGTGTCTTCATGGCTAGTTGCCCAGGTCAACTTTACAACATTTCTTGGAGAAAATCTTACTCACATTTGTGAAACCCAGCCCGAAAAGTCTTATTTAAGTCACGCCGAAAATTTGATCCGTCTGCATTATTAAATCAGTGGCAAAGCGCTTGGCTTCGCAACGTACTGGGACGTTGTTACCTGGGTTATGGTTTATAACTGTTACAATCATTTAGGTTGTGTTACAATACAGCAGTGAAAGCGGTCTAATTAACATAAAAAGTGTCGATCAAACCTTGATTTTGGTTGGTTACCCATTGAAATGCATAACAACAGATAACAAAATTTCATACAGTCGAATCTCTCTAATACGGAAACCGAAGGGACAGAGCGACGTGTCCGTATAACAGAGGTCACTATAGTGACGTCACTTTTATGACTCTACTTACAGTTTTTTTAGTGTTCAGTAGCTAAAACCAGGGTCACACTCTAGTAGGGGGGCTTGGCAATTTTTTTGTGCACTTTGGCGTACACGCACCAAAATTGGCATTGATGTTCGTTGGGACATTCCGGAAAGATTCAGAAGGGGTGCCAAAAATTCACACCTTCATTGGGGATGGAGGGGTAATTTTGTCAAAGTATCATAAAACGTCATTAAGCTCTATAAAAAGAAAGAGAAACACCTGGAAACAGGTTCATATCACTTATTAAAGGTAGTGTACGACATATATATATATATGGGGGGGGGGGGGGGTATGAGTGTTAAAAAAGCCGGTAGGGGTAGGCAAGGGGCACATATACTTATTCTTAACCATACCCTTCTAAAACTATTTACACAATATCCACTTTAATAATATCCACCTACTCAAAGGTGGTAATCTAATAAACATAACTTAACTCACACGCTGTGGAAAGTAGTGAATATCTGACCATATTGATTTCTAACCTAAACTGCTTTTAGACTTGAGCGATACATTCCTAAACATTGAAATTCTGACAAGCATCAGTGCAGTTGCAAAGTTCCGTGTAGGGAAGGTTTGCCTTTAAGCATTTGCAACGATAGTTGGTACATCCAGTCTTGCACCCGCCCTTCAGTAATTCACTGCAGGCTTTAGACGCTTCCGGTAGTCTTTTTCAAACTGGCTGCCACCAGCCAAACCCTTACTGGGGGAATTTTCTGTTGGCCCTCTAAGGTCATCCAGACACTCGCTTGGTACGCTGCTCTATTACAGTGATGTAGAATGGCGTCCTAGAATTTAAATTGAGGGCCAAAATAGAAGAATTAGACTGGGAAAAGCTGTGTAGTAACCTGGTCGTAAAAGAATTCATACTCTATAGCGAACTTACACACCTGCGTTGGCGGAATACTTTCCAGTGGTCGCACTTTCTTGGTGAAGAGCTCTCTTCTTGTGGCGTTGACCCTGCTTGCATAACTGTTTTTGTCGTAAAGGACAACAACAAATCGCACGGTGACATAGAATACCGCAAGGTCGGCATCCAACGGGGTAAACTTGCTGTCCAGAACACTGAGAAAAGCCGCCATAACTTTTTCCTACGTATTCCAAGCGTCCCAGGCAGACCTTTTCCTTTTCCCTGGAACGACGATGTGGTATCGCAGCCGGTGATGGCATGGAATAGTGAAAGCGCTTTCGCTTTTCTAGGCCCAAATGCTTCGCAGATGGTGTCAATTGATATATACTGGAAATGTTTTCCCATTCCAAAGGCGATCCAGACACTCATATCAGGCCAGATTAAGCACAGGTTACTGTACTTCGCAATAGCAATGACCACTACATCTGTATCTACGGTTCTGATCAGCACTTTCTGCGTACCACGCTCCACAGCATCCCTGACATGTACAAATATTCGCGTGTCACGAGATTTCAAATTCGTGTGAGAATATTAAGAATCCATCTTTTATCCGAACCGAAAGAAGGTTACAACTAGAACTGAAAAACATAAGCTACAACGCCAGAGAATATATCATAAGATTATGCAATCGAGGAGCACGTGTAATCCCCTAGAGAGTGTCATATGATCTTAACCCGTCACACTACATGATTATTTCTCCAACACTCCCACTTGATAAGCATGTTATGTGTATCCTCTAAGATAAATAGCAAAAAAAAACAATCAATATCCTAAGAGGCATAAATGTTCAACAAGTTTCTGAGTTTTTGAAATCGATCTCTAGGAAGTCCCTTTGTCGTTATGTCTGCCAACATATCATTTGAAAGACAACAAACAACTTTAACTTCATTTGAGGCTATTCTTTCACGAATAAAATGAAATGCGACATCAATGTGCTTTGTTCTGTTATGGAATCTTGGGTTCCTTGATAACTCTATGGCATCTTGATTGTCTTCCTTCAACAGTGAGGGTGAGTCAGCTTTACAACCAAGATCAGCCAATAGCTTTCGTAAGTAGATTGCTTCCTGTGTTGCTTGACTTGAGGCAACATGTCCTGCCCTTGTAGTGGATTTATTTATTTTTTATTTATTTATTTTTTTCAAACGTTTATTAAAATACTCCACAGCGTTACAAAACTAATGCTACAATAAATTACAAATACGTTACATTACATTACACTATGAATTTTAATGGTAAAGTAACTGTACAAAAAAAGAAAAAAATACGTTCTAAGTACAGACAACACTATGGTACAGAGACCAAAGGCAGAGCCCACTTCTTATTAAATTTGCCCATGTTACTAGTTTTAACACATATGTACTTTTCTGTTTCATACTTAATTTTAACCTTAGATGAAAAGGCAGTTATGACTGGAAGAGTCTGATTTCTTCTACAACCCCATAAGTATAGTTTAGCGATCAGTATCAAATAATTCAGTAAAGGGCAATTTGTATATAGTATTCCTGTAATAACGTCTTGTAAGGTCAGACACACGAATTCTCTTGTCAATGTGTAATAATAGTATTGAAATTCCTTCCAAAACTGCTTGGTGTGTCTGCATTCGAAAAAGATGTGGTAAAGGGATTCCGAATCCGTTTTGCATAGTGAACATTTATCATCTTGAATATAACCTATTTTGCATAACTTTTTATTGGTAAATAAAATTGAATTAAGGACTTTGTATTGAAAAGCTTTTAGATAAGGTTCAAACGCTACCTCATGTGGAAGAAGGAATACTTTTTTCAGCTGGTCTTGGGTTAGATTGAAATCTTGACACAAGTATTTGGAGTTTTTTGGACACTGGGCAATTATTCTTTTAATTAGCATGTAGTAATCTTTAGATTTCTTTTCTAATACATCAAATTCTTTGTTATCGATTGTCAATATTAAGCTTATTTCTGAGCGAAGAAAATTGCTATTCTTTAAATGTTCTGGAACAGAGTGACGAAGCCCTGCCCAAATTAGGTAGTTAATCTTGCTAATTTTTTTCGAAACAATAGTAAAAGAATTTGCGGTGTCTAATTCAAACAAAAGATCATTTACAAAAATGACATCTTTTTCAAAAAGTTTTTTATAGAAAACAGGCTTATTATCGACACGTATCTCTTTGTTATTCCACAAAATATATTGACATTCCCTTCTACTATCGAAAACACTACGAAACTCAGACCACCATTGAAGTAACTCTGAATAGAATTTAGAGGAAATACTTCTCTCTTTGAAGTCATAATTACAATGAAATAAAAAGAGGCCCCCAAAAGGTTCCAACGAAAACCGTAAAAAATTTCTCCACGCACCATTGTTGCACTGGAAGATCCTTTTCAGCCAGGCTAGTCGTAAGGATTTAATCATACTTTCCAGATCGATCATTCTTAAACCACCGTTTTCAAATTCATTAATTGTGGAAAGTCTTGTCACTTTATCGGTTCCTTTCCACAAAAATTTAAATATCATTTGATTTAACTCTTTAACGATTTCCTTGGGGACCGGCAGAAGCGAGGAAATGTAAACAAATTTTGGTATGATTAAAGACTTGATAATTGTTACTTTTCCATAGGTAGAAAGACCTCTTGAAGACCAAATATTTATAAGTTTTTTAACACTGTCCAAACTCTCGATAAAATTTTTTTCGTGCAAAAGTTTGATATCGTATGAGTAATAAACACCGAGGGCTTTAATTGGTTCATCAGGCCATTTTATACCAAAAGGTTTTGAAGTTTTATCTCTAGATGACCCGATCCACATTCCTTCAGTTTTAGATGAGTTAATTACAAGTCCTGATATGTTCTTGAATACTTCGAGAAGATTAAAAAGGGCCTGTGCCGAGTCAATGTCAGACAGAACGGCCGTTGTGTCATCAGCATATTGAAGGAGTTTTGTTTCTTCGCCACCGATTTTAATACCAATTATCTGTGGGTTTTGACGAATTGCCAAAGCAAGAGTTTCAACTGCAACCACGAACAAATATGGAGAAAGCGGATCACCTTGCCTCACGCCCCTTGCCAGAGAAAAAAAATCAGTTGCAAGACCATTGTTGATAACACAACTTTCAATATTGTGGTACAGTGTCCTTACCCACCAAATAAATTCCAGACCAAAACCAAAGGCTTCTAAACAGCTGAAAAGAAAGCTCCATTCTAACCTGTCAAATGCTTTGTGGAAATCTATAAATATCATTAAACCTGGAATATTTTCTTTTAGAGAGAATTCCATTAAATCAAAGATCGATCTAACAGTTTCACCTATAAAGCGGTCCTTCACGAAACCACTTTGGTTATGATGAATTATGCTTGGCAGGACGTTTTTTATCCTGGTAGCTAAGACTTTAGAGATGATCTTGGCATCAACGTTGACAAGTGAGATCGGTCTCCAGTTTTCCAAAAGAGAACGGTCCTTTCCTTTCTTTTCAATGAGAGTGATCACAGCCTGTTTCTGGGAGCGTGACATTTCACCACTAGTAAAAATCTCGTTGACACAGTTGACGAAAGGTTCGCTAATAATTTCCCAAAATTTACAGTAAAATTCGATTGGAAGCCCATCATTACCAGGAGCTTTGTTACCCTGAAAACTTTGTAAAGCCTTAACACACTCCTCCTCCGTAATGTTGCCTTCACACGAAAGCTTTTGTTCATCTGTGAGGCGTGGGATATTAAAACTATTCAAAAAAAATTCTGTTGCTTGCTCGTAACCCAAATTCTTACTCGTATATAATTCTTGGTAGAAACGTTTTTCCTCGGAGAGAATTTTGAATGGATCAGTAGTGATCGAACCATTAATCTTCAATTTTCGCACATGTTTTTTGACATGGTTCCTCTTCTCCAGATGAAGAAAATATTTCGTACTCTTTTCACCGTGTTCACACCATCGCGCCCGTGCGCGAATGATGATACCTTGAAGTTTTTCTTCATAAAAATGTTCCAATCTTTCTTTCGCCGTATTAAGATTGCTTGCATTTTTATTGGTAGGATCACATTCGAACGTTTGCTTTGCTTTGTTAAATTCATCTTGCAATATATTCTCCTTATCTTTTTTTTCTTTTGCTTTACGTTTTGAAAACTGCACTGCATGTGCTCTAAGATTATACTTAATCCAATCCCATATACATCTGTGATTCGGCAGGTCACATCTGCCCTCTGCCAGCCAGACAGGCATTTTAGCCGTAACCTCCCTTTGGTAGTTATCATCATCTAGAAGAGAACAGTTCATTTTCCAGTAACCCGGACCTTTAATGTGGTTTTGACTAATATTAAAATCCAAGGAAATGGCTGCATGGTCGGTTTTAATGGCTGGAATAATATTTGTTACTGAAACCGAATCTTGAAGATTATTTGAAATCAGCCAGTAATCTAAGCGGCATAAAATCATTGGCGAGTTTTGGCTCCACGTGAAACTTTTCAAAGAAGGATTTTTAATTCTCCAAATGTCAACCAAATCAAGTTCATCGCGTAAACAATCAATGGTTTCAATAACTGATTTCCTCGGTACTATTGTACCACCTTTTTTATCGAGAGATGGATTCAGCGGACAATTAAAATCACCCCCTATAATTATATTTTCTTCGTCTTCCAGATTTTCATTTTGGAGTAACGTTCTCAAATTGTTAAGAAAGGTTATAATGTCTTTATCCTTATTCGGTGCATAGATGTTAATCAGCACAGACAATTTGTCCTTGATCTCCACCTTCAGGATCAAATAGCGCCCCAGTGGGTCTTCGAATTTTGACAAAACAGTGCAATCAAACCCTTTCTTGAAAAGTATGGCAACTCCGCACGAATTAGAACTTCCGTGTGACATAATCATATCACCTCCCCATTCATTTTTCCATTGTCTTTCAGAGTCTTTCTTTGAATGAGTTTCCTGCAGAAAGATTAGGTCGGCCTTTTGTTTTCGACACCACGTAAGAATCGTTCGCCTTTTACGAAAGTTATTTATGCCCCTTACATTCAGTGAAATCAATTTACAAGTGTCCAATACCATCTTAATGCAATCAGCGAAAAAAAGGTGGGGTTGAAGAAGCTAATCAGAACAAGGAATAAAACAAAAAAAGAATAATGAAACCTGTACGTTATAAAACGAAGTGTGAACCTTTGGACTAAGTACCTGAAAGAAAAATCAAAGGACCTGCAAATTACAGTATCCGTATCAAAAGAACCGCATATTATAAATAAGTTGATTAACATCTTAATTACTGTACAAAATGCCGAAAGATCCATAAACAACAACAACAAGAACAAAAAAAACAACATAGAAAACACGAATACCAAACACCAAAAACAGCTTAACACTGAAAGAAAAAAAAAAGAGCCGCTAGGAGAGAAAAAAAAAAACAGAAACCCTTACCTATGCTCCAAAAGTGAAAAACAATCGAGCCTTGCCAGAAGAAAAAAAAACTACCTTTCGTAAACTTTCAATCTAATTTTCTAGCTCCCTCACCGTTATGAATAAAGCATACGGATATTAACAAGAAAAGCCAATTAAAACCGGACATATTTCCCATCAATGAAAAGCTTGTCAGGCTCGGATTTGCTGAAATACGCACGTTTACCGTCTTTCCTGGCTTTTTTCAATTTGTCCATTTGCATTTTCCGTAGTTCGTGTAACTCCTTCGGAATATCTTCAAACATCTTGAAGTTTGTGTCTTTAAGCTTACGACCACACTTGAACACACGTTCCCTGTCCGAATACCTCAAAAAGCGGGCTATAATTGTACGGCTACCATTTCCACTACCAGTCTTAGGTTTTCCCATTCTATGTACACGTTGGAATTCGATGTCTTTCGCGTCCTCTATACCAAGAGCGTCTTCTATAAAATTTACAAGAACTTTTCTCGTGTCTTCAGCCGGAGCACTCTGTTGGGCTGAGGTTTCAAACGATTCCGGTATCCCTTCAAACTTCAGGTTTTCCCGGCGACTGTAGGCTTCCAGATAAAGGATTTGCTTACGGCAATCACTGATATCTGCTTTTCTCTTGTTCGCACTTTCCTGAAGTTCAGCGATTTTTTCGTCAACAAATTTTGCGTTTTCTTTCATATGGGAACAATCTTCTTCAAGAGACTTCTGCTTTCCTTTAACGGCCGCCAAGTCAGTCTCTATATAGGATACTTTAGTTTGAAGACCCTTTACTGTCTGGTTAAGCTCGTCCATTTTTTCATCCAGCTTCGTTAGTCTTTCGTTAGTCAGCGTTTGACTTGCTAGAATAAGGTCAAGCTTCTTTGTGAGGCTTTCTGTTAGGCTTAAAGCTGCCATAACTTCATCATCGCTGTTAGCATTGTCACTTGCTGATGGCGAGATCGTCGATTTCAACTTTTTTTCATCGGGAGAAACCTCAGTAGAGCTGCTAGATGCGATGCAACTCCTTGATTTTCTCTTTGGGGTTAAATAAATTGATGAAGAAGCCATAGGCATTTCAAAAATATAGCAAATTTCTTAACGGCGAGCGGAGCAAGTTAACACACGTCTACATGCCACGACCGTCTCCCCAGTCCCCCCCTTGTAGTGGATTTAGCAACTGTAGCCTGTTTCTTGCTGCACCAACTGACTGTGGAATTAGCGACTCTGAAAACATACCCGGAAGTAGACCGTCGATTGTCTGCATTCCCTGCCCAATCGGCATCAGAAAACCCATACAAATCACAATCATCATCATTCACTGAAAATTTTAGACCATAACTTAGTGTTCCTTTAATGTATCGGAGCATTCGTTTCACTCCCTCGTTCGTTTCAATTGTGGATTACGGAGCAGAAGTCATCTTCAAAATTCTCTAAGCAGCGCGCCACCTCTGGCCCAGCTACCATCCAACGCCTTAGTGCCTCTGGATTTTCTAGAATACCAATAATTCCACCTGATCCTTTTACGATACCATTGTTTTGCTCGTGCACCTGTTCTATCGACATACTAGAAAATTTCTTTGATGATTTCGAAATGACCCAACATTTCTTGAACGTTGTCTGTAATGCTTCGGGGAGACACTTCATGTCTTCTCTATATGCTGGTGTCCATCTTGCATAATTGACGAAGGGCGCCCATACCCACTCCCCTCATAAAATAGCATAACTCAGGCGTTTATTTTTTAGGGGTAACAGGCTAGCTCTTGGTTTCTTGCCACCTTCACTAAGCAAGATGAACTAATTCAACAACAAGACGCAACGGAGCGTCAACTTCGGCGGCGTGGTTGTGGAACTGATTAATTGTAAATGCGGAGGAATAGTAAGAAATGAAATATGGTAAAAGTAAGGTGTTAATTTGTGAAATTATGGGATTTGTCAGGATATTCTGAAAAGAGCAACATCCAAGAGGCCTACTTGCCAAAAACTAGCATTTCGGAACTTATGCTCTGATGACTCCATACAAATCCTTCTAAATTTGATCAAGCAAGGTGAAAAACGAAACCGATGCGAAATCGGATTTCCGACTTTCACAAGCGACGAATTTCTCAACGAAAAACCCAATAAACAAACCAGCCATAAATAACAGAATACTCTTGATAGCAACTGTATTTCATCTTGTACATCCAGTGGGGAAAAGACAGTCAAATACCTCACAAATTGACACAAAACTCTATCAGCTTCAGTTGTCAAAGAAAACAAGTTTCAAGATGCTGTATAAATTTTCCGCATGAACTCACCTATCAAATTTTAACCAATCAGAGCATAAAAATTGGACGTAGAGCGTGACCAACGCATGACCATGGTGAGAAAAGTCAAAAGCAACTGTCTTCTCTCCCTGTAACGGGTAATAGCTGGCTGAATTTTCGCGTCTGAGGTCAGTTCGAAATCAGAATTTTAATAGTGCGGCACATAAACGTAACATATTTCATATTAATTTTAAATAAACTTGAGCTGCGATCATTTGAAAACTAGTTACTTATCAGTGGATAACTTAAAAAAATACTCCATCTCGATGGGTCAATACCTGAGCCCGCGAGACGATCAGGTGATTATGGTCAGCGGATACACTCTTTTGACAGCTGTCAATTGATCACAACATCGATGGAATATGTGTGCAATATCAGTTTTTTCCTGGGTTCCCAGACTAGCTAGAAAGTGTGAGATTACATTGCTTTCCCTGTGGTGCGGACGGACGGACGCTCGGTGTACGGTCACGTGATTACCAAATTTTCTGGGATAATTACTTACCCATGGTGCTTCGCTATAAAAAAATTATTAAATTAAAAATATAAAAATATGCATAACTGAGGGACCTGTGGTTTTGGCCCTCCTGACGCTACGAGGTGGTATTCTTGGTGGTTGAGGGGGTGGAGTACCTGCGAGTAAACATATTAAGTCTGTTAGTAGGTGCTTATTTGATATTTTGGCTAAAAGGATGAGTTCTTTATTGGAAGGAGTGTGCTTAATCCAGGGGCGAGCTTATTAAGTACTCCTGTTAGTAATCAAGTCATAATGACTACCTTAGTCCCATTCCACAGTTTACGCACAGAGTTGTCAATAAAGTGGCAACAGAAACAGGTTTTCTTAGTATCCCTACTACTAAAGGAGTGATGGGGGAGGGGAGGGGGGCACATTTTCGAGGAGGGCTTGTTTGATATTTTGTCCTCGGAGGTAGGTGCTTATTTAGGGAAGGGCACATATGAGAGCATGGGCGCTTACATGAGGAAATACTGTAGTCAAGACTATTATGTGCACGTAAACTAAATTAGACAAAATTTGAACGTTGGATTCCTCTAGAGTAATGCCACATGACCAGTATTGGAATAATGATAATGATAATAATAATGTCAACAACAACAACAATAATAATAATAAGTAATGGTAACAGGACTAAGTGGAGTCCAATTCGGTCTGTAATCATACGAGTGATTAACAAAATCGGACGACCGCGTAGCGGGAGTCCGATTTGCTTAATCACGAGTATGATTACAGACCGAATTGGACGACACGAAGTTCTGTTACTAATTAATCATAACTTTAACAAAATTTGTGATATAATAGGCTATTTTTTGCATCAAAACACAAGAAATTTGACATTTTGTTTTGCTAGCATTGAAAAAAAAAAGCCATTTAAGCGCGCGCTTGATGGCGCGTACTGTCCAATTACTTAGGCATGACGCGTACTGTCCGATTAAACTGTCCAATTAAGGCTGAAATCAGGGCAGTTGATAGCCAATCAGATTTCACAATTTTGTTATAGTTATGATTATAACATTAATAAACAGGAAAAAGGTCTATTAAGTAATAAGGTAAATTTAGTTGTGATATAATTTAATAATAATATTTTAGAAAAAAAACTTGACTTTGTAAGGGTAACACAATAACTGGTAACCCAGTAGTTTACATTACGACCCACAAATACTAAAGAACAGAAACAAACAGCTTAAATAAACAAACATGGTTAGAATCCCAACTGGCCAAAGCCAAACCAGTTGCTTTTTTACAAGTGTGACCAAGGAGTTGCACTGGGGACTACTTGTGCGCGATGACGTAAGAGCCCAGAGCGCTAGGCCTTCTGGGAGAGATTCGAAAAACGTGTTGTGTTCTTGTTAGCTAAGTTATGAGTACGAACCTCGTGAGCCTGTCGGAATCTGAGAAATCCTGTGTAATCTTAGAGAAAATGGAAGTGTTGTAACGTAAGAAACGAGCCTCAGACCTGGAATAAATACAGTTCAGTTCAAATTTGTCTACACTACTGACAACAAATCTAGCTAACGGCTATGGCGGGCATTGAACTCAAGGCCTCCGGCAATTCCAATGTGCTAACCGCTGGCCCCTGCTGCCTCCTCTTATAACTGGTATAATCAATTATTACTATAACCATTATAGACATGCAAAAAACATAAGATACAAGCAGACAAACCTCTACCATCTGGTGAACTGCTTCGTCGTTGAACAGGAAGAGGGGGCTGTGAACCACTAAGTCTTGCACTAAGCATCCCTGGTAAATCTTTTGTCTCGACAGGTGCTGTTTTATGACGATGTCTTCCGTTACTGCTGTCTGTGAACCACATACAAGAAGTTTTGAGGCAAGCCTTTTACGTAATTTCAGTTGCAAAATATAACTCAGAAGCTTTCATGTCTTGATTGAAATTTTATTATCCTCTGTTTTAAATACATTTGTCAAAGACACGCATATCCAAAAACAAAGGAAAATAAAATTTGAGCCCAGGATAAAATGGATCCACAAGAGGTAGTCAGAGCTGAAACAATTTCAGTAGTGATCAAGCGAGCCTAAACAATTTCTTTCTACATAATGTATACTTTCTAGTTATGATTATTTGCCTTGCATGTATACCATAAAACACTCGTAGATAAGCTGCGGCTTTCTTTATTTAAAATTGGGGATGCAGCTGATTTGCATCTGCCAGATAAAACATGAAGCCAACTGGGAAAGGTTGGAAACGTCCATATGGCCCAATGTGACATGAGGCATGAAGAGGACTAGGTATTGAATAAGGGCATATACCGGGATATATAAAATAAAAATAAAAATATGTATACCTGAGGAACCTGTGGTGTTGTCCCTCCGATGATAGTCTGGGCGAGGGGGTGTAGGGGGTTCATCCTAAACACATGACATAAAAAAGTCATACAGCTGCTGAGACCTGATCTGACCAAAATCTTGAATGTAATTAAAGAGGCTATGTCATGATGTTGCTGTTCTAGGTCAACCCGCAGAAGTCTTTACCTAGTGCCTTTAACCGCAGCACACAAAATACTGTTTTAAATCCTCTATTTCAAGCCCATTTGAGGGGGTGGGTGGGGGGAGGGGGGGGCTTAATAGAGACAGGGGGCTTTTTGAGAGAGAAGGCTTCTTTGATTTAGAAAAGACGATGGTATCAGTTCTCCATAATGAACTTAGTCTAGAATACAAGGTGCAGAAGCTAAAGAACAAAAAGTTTGGAGGTCAAGCTGCCAAGGATCAGAGTCAAATCCAAACTTCCAGTTGGTAAATAAACTATCCCAGATCAGTGCACAGGACGTTTTACAGTCATGATTGATTAATACAGTCTCCCATGTATCAGTGAAGAACAATTAGGGAAGGGGAGGCGGGTTTAATAGTAAGGGGGGTGCTTATTAGAGGGAGGGGGCTTATTTGAGAGGAGGCTGGGGCTTAACAGAGGATTTCGTTAGTTATGAAGAAAACATTGAACAAATTTCATTAGGGAGAAATAACCATGATAATTTTCTTTTGAAAATTTTTCGCAGGCATACATGTAACATTAAAACATGAAAAAGTTGGGCTGGGCAAACTTTTTAAAGTTTCCATCCACATCTATGCTTGCCAGATCAAAGGTGCATAAAGGGGCTGTTTGGCACATTTGATATCACCAGAAATATAAATTCCAGCTGCGAATGTCGACTAAATAACTCATAACAGTACTAGAGAGAAAGATAGGTTTTTGTTCTACTTGACTTTCATCAGAATCATAAAAAATAGTAATTGTACATTTCTGTGCTCACAAACAGGGAGGGAGGTATTCCAGATTTCAAGGCATTTGTTTTACGTCAAAATAACAGATTCATTCTCGATTACCAGGTTAGGGTAATACCTCATGTCCTGAACTTACTCCACTGCTGCTACTCCCAGAACTACTTGCAGCTGCAAATTAAACAAAGGGTTACCTTTTAACTTAAAAACTGTCACTATTTACACACACAATATTTTTTCTGTACACAGGTAACTGGTTGAAGACAACAAGCTTGCTTTAGAGAAACTGTACCTCAGTCCATTAACTTTGCAATTTATCCATGGGTTATTAAAACATTTTGGAAAGTTTAAGGATTTGCTGATAAAAGCAATTTCGATTAAAAGCATCAAAGAAATTTAAGATCTTGGTCAGGATAACAGGATTAAAGAAACCTGTTGAAAAGCCTCTATTTAAGGTAACATTTACACAAGAATAATTTCTACTGGCTTACTTGATGTGGAAGCTTTAGAGCCTGTTGATCCTCTTCTTTCCTCTAATCCCCTTGGCTAATTATATGAAGGTAAACAAACATGTGATTACACATGAGAAAACCAACCAAAAGAACTAATAATAATAAAACAGTTAACTCCAATAACTTAAATCCTCACAGGGAGCTCTGGCTTAATTGGTTTGATGAAACCCTTCACTGTACAGTTGTGTAGGACACCAATCTTGCCAAAGTTTGTGGCTGAATAGGTCCTGGGCAGTTTAATAACACTGCCTACATTAATTTGTGGGTGGGCTAACATTTTTAGAGCATGTGGTACACTTGCAAAACAAGCAGCCAGTGTAGTTGATTTAATAAGGTTAATTATTGACTTTGATTGAGACAGCTATCATGTTCACATCTTCACACATTTACTTAGTTTGTTTAGTGTACCACGAGCGATCTTGCTGCTGCTCTGTTATTCCTGTTTCTCTGCGAACTTTCCTCATCATAATTCTCATCTTTTCACCATGCCTAATAGCCCTCGCATCACTCGTGGTACTACTCAACACCTCAGCATTGATTTTGAGTGCATGGGATTTATTACCAAGATCAAACAGTCTGCATGGCGACATATCATGCAAGTTAAGGGAGCTGAGACCACACCACAGCAATCTGCTCCACCAGAGAAGAAAGAGAAGAAGGGCAAGAAACCAGTGAAACTAGAAGCCATTCTCAAGGCCTTTACTGCCGATCGGTTAACAACCTTGCTGGAGTTTCTTGATCCAACCAGCATACAAGCCACTAAAGTTCAGAAAGTAAACTTGGGAATGCCCTCTAACCCATGAGACAAAATTATGCACCTTCAGCTAGTTAAAGACAACAATGATCCGGAAATACACAAACTCAAGTTGGAGCTTTAGCTGCAATTGGCTCAGCTCGTCCTCAGCAGTGAGATTGTACCATTTACCAAGTCCTTTGTTCAATGGAGCTAGACCTAGAGTTTCCTGTTCCCCCTCACCATGCTGAAAATCCCACTAAGGACTGACTAGTGCTCTCTTCTGCCTCTGTGACCAGTTGACATATTCAGTCTCCTCCATTCATCATGGTTCATCACACACTCCATCTGCGCTGCAGGCCCCACTGAAATCCTCACTTACTTTGCACCTCATTTCTCTCCACACACAGTTGCAAACTTCCTCTGGTCCTAATGCCTTCACCTTAGGCCTTCCCACTCCTTCCCGACTGGTAGCACCAGTCTCAAATTTGGCTGGCCAGTTGGCTATTCAAGCACCAACCTTCCCGCTACTACATTTTCAAACCACAGCTACATATTACATCACTGAACCGTACCTTGCCTGCAAACGCGAACTTGGCACCACTTTGGCCCATTTTCCTCGAACCTGCTTACGATTGATCTCACAATGTCCCCTCTTCAAATCGCTAGTAGTTGATCTACCTCAACACCCATTTAAGCTTCGTGTCCTTGGAGCTGATGCTCTGCTGGGCATAATCCATCTTAAAGGCCATCATTGCCATCTCTTTATGAAGGATCTCAGCTGCGCTTACCCGACAATTCTGTATTGACCCTTGTGACCACCACCTTCTCGGTTTCTGTCACCGTGGCTCTCATTTCAGTCTTTGGTGTTTAGCCATGATGTGTCATCGCACTACATCTGCCGTCACCTTTAGATATTGTGCTCTTGGCTACCACTGCACAAACTACATTGATGACTTAATCGTGAAGAGATTCAAGAACGGTCATCTGACGCATTCTGTGCCCTTGGCTCCCTTCTCGCCACCCTGGGTCTGGAATTCTCTCCTGAAAAGGATTTCCCACCAGCTAAAACTATGATGTTCTTGGGTGTCTTAGTTAAAACTGAAAACATGACTGTTTCCGTTACCCCTGATCATCTCCAGAAATTTATCACTGATGTTCATTCCTGTCAGTTGACAAAGTTTGATTCTTGTGCTGACTTGCAGTCCTTGCGTGGAGTTATGTCCTTTGCCACTGCATACGATATGCATGGGCACTGCACATACACTGTCTCTTATAATCACGTTGAAATGGCACAGTCTAAGTGATACACTTCTTTATGGAATTTAAAATGCTTTCCTTAAGTACAGGAGTATAACAAAGTGACACTTAACAAGTGTAGCAATCAAAAACAATATCTATTGTTTACTACAAAGTAAATAAAAAAATATTATAAGAGAGTGTGAAGCAACCACCTCAGGTTTTAAGGATATACCTTAAAACTGTTTATTAATGGATAGATTTAAGTGAGCCTTACCAATTTCTCTAGTTTCTCTAGGAACTGGCTCGCCTCCTCGCCTGATATATTTCCAGAAACGATATGTCGAAGTGCTTGTTCTACAATGTCTACACCAGACACACCTGAGAGACGCCAGAATGGAAGAATCAATAATATTCCTATTACACTCACTTACAACGTAGAATAACATGTGATTGAGTAATTACTATTTTAACCAGGGTGTAGATAGTGTCAGCCAATTACCATTTCATAATTTATGCATGTACTACAAATCAAGACAGTATGTAACATACAGTTCTTTCTATCTGTGTTTGTGTTGGTGACTATATGCTGGCCAAGACCTATTCCCTTATGTGGTACATGTGCATTGCTTAAAAAAATATGTATGCATTTTTCTCTTAAAATTCATGGAGTTATTCATCCAAGTGATGGTGTCTGGAAAAGCTTGCCTAATAGTCACAATCCTTTTTTACAAGTTTATTTTTTAGACAGTCTAATTGGAGAGAAGACTGACTACAGGAAGTCTTCTTGTACGGTGACAGTACATCAACTGGAAAATTTGTTTCCAAAAAGACTTGTATTTGAAACACATACCCACAGGTAGTGTGTGGCTTTTCCTTTCAGCATCGGCAAGCTGTCTTGCTCCGACTTCAGCATCAATACTGGCAGAGCGATGAAAAAGCAAGGCATCAGTTGTAACTGGTTGGTTTGATCTTGGTGTCACATAACCATATCTGTCTGGTTTTTGTTCTGTTTTTAAAAGAAAGTAAGAATCATATTGATGAAGAAATATTTTTAAAAGAAAATTATTAACTTATCAATTTAAGGATCATTGTTGGATACACAGCCCGACACCTTCATCAACGCATTGCTGAACACAAGTATTTCAGTATCGGTAAACAGTTTTTAGAAGCATACAGTGACAAAAACATTTTGAATGAGGATCAATTTCACATTCTCAAGATCGGGTAAGTGCTACAGGAAATTTGACGGTCTCTATAATTTACAGAGCGTTACTCATCAAATTAAACTGAGAACTGAGGCTTAGCCTTTACACTCGGAGTGACTCCATCAGCACTAAACTCTTTGTTTAACTTGTAACATATTTTTATATGTTACTTTTCTTTTAATGAACCATTGTTTTTTCTTTTATTTCTGGAACATTACACTGTTTCTTTTACTTGACAGTGGTGTCCGAGAATGTTGAAATGTTGTATATTATTTAACTTTTTTAAATATTTCTTATAATAAAATGTTTTTAAGAAAAGTTTTGCCACAATTTTGAAATTAAAATGTTAACATGGAAGTTTAAGAGGTCATAATATTCCTGTGTATTACATGATTGGTTTGAGTCACCTACATATGTAGCTGAATAAGTGAAGATAATAATTGCATGTGAGTGTTACTCACTGAGTACGTATGTCCTAAAATTTTGCATTTTGATTAAATCTTTGTAATAACAGTGGAAATGCAAAGAAAACTCAAGATCATTTTCCTGGCATGTCACACAATTGACTTATATTGATCCTTAATAAAATTAATATAATCAGTGAATTTCCCTGGGATCTTATTATTATTTCTTGAGAAGACCAATAGCTATAACCTAACTCAAACCATGTTAGCTAAAGCTCATGCATCTTGTTGTGCTAGTGGTAACGCGGTAAATAATATGAATATGGCAGATGGAAACAGAACAGACCTTGTTCCATTGATATATATAAGTCAGAAGGACTTTCAGCCACACCCTCCATGTCTGTATACAATTCGTCAGTTGCTGCATCTCTTTCATGAGCCATTTGCATGTAAAGTTCTTCATCAGTAACATGCTGAACACCACCAGAGATGGTGGTTGATTTTTCACCGTGCTCCATGTCCATGTACAATTCTTCACTTCGCACATTTCCTTCACCATCCATGTCTTCATAAATTTCTTGACTTTCCAGTGATGGATCTGTTTGATTTAAATTTTCATAGATGTCTTCCTGGTAATGCTCTCCATGTCCTTCGACATTACTGTATGGTTTGTCATCGACAAGATCACTCTTCTTAGGACCTGCTCCCGGCTTCATGGGCATGTAGTAGTATCCGCCACCTTCTTTGCGCATTTTGACATAATACTCCTCATGTTCAGGTTTGTCGTCCAAGTCAACGTACAGCTCATTCTCAGTTTCCTCTCTCAAAACAAAACAGTAGGAACCATCCTCCTTTTGTATTTTCACATAAACATCACTATCCTTATTTTGGGGCTCCATATCAATGTAGCTGGCATCTGGATCTTTTTGGTCCTACATGCACACATAATAATACATATCAGTGATGCCAGCCTCTGCAGAATTTACAATAAATTGGAGACTCTCTCTTTTGCATTAACCCCACAACCCACCAAAAAAATATGTTGATGATGATGATGATGAACTTTGTTTGTACATGGTTAAAATATCAGTATAATAATAGAAAATAAATACATTCTCTATAAACTGTTTTACAAATTTGCCATGTGCCATTTGTTGCATGATCAGCAAACCGAGAGTGAGTTTTTTTTCTTCAAATAATGTAGAGAATTTGCTGTGCATATACATAACATCCATGGGAAGATTGTTCCGTAAGTAAACACCACACTACAATTAAAGCTACACTTGAGGTAGTCAGTCTTGGTTTCAGGAGTAACAATTTACCCTGGCTTATAAATAATTATATATATCAATGACCACTTCCCTCCCCTGATAAAAATAATAATAATAATAACAATAATAATAATAATGGTGCTGAAGCGGGGGAAGTTGTGTAAAAGTGAGGGTAAATAAGTTGATAAATGGACAGACGATAAAGGAAGTTGATGACAAAGGTTACAAGTATCTGGGCATAATTCTAGAGTTGGACAAGTTTAAGGACTAAATGGAAAGACATATTTTGAACAGAGCACTTAAGGGGGTTCAAACTTCTCATGAAATCTCAGCTCAATTGTAAGAACAAGATCAAAGCAGCAAACACTTGGGCTGTGTCGCTCATGAGGACCTATGGAACAGGAACAATTAAATGGAATAAGGAGGAACTTCAGAAAATAGATACTAGGAAGTCTAGAAAAATCATGACAATGAATGAGCTACACCCTAGAAGTGATGTTGCCAGAATAATACCCAGAAAGAAGGCAGGAAGAGGCCTGATCAGTTGTAAGAGCTGCGTGAGCAGAGAAGAGAACAACTTGAGTTGGTATGTGAGAAATGGTGAAGAGGCAGTACTCAGGAGAGTTGGAGATAGCAATGTAGTCAACATCTCAGAGGCTGTGGACCCAAAGGAGTACAAAGTGAATGAAGTCAAGGAGATGGAGAATGAATAGAAGCAGCAAACAATGCATGGGCATGAGTATGTGAGAGAAAGGGAAGGTATTGACTGGGATAGAACTTGGCAGTGGATTGCAAAAAGAGGACTTGAAAGGAAGTACTGAGGCCCTGATATGTAGCACCCAGGAACAAGCTTTGAAGATTTCATATTGATCACACAGCAAAATCCCCAGTGCAGAATGTGCGGAAGTAAGAGATGGAGAAACGGTGGCCCATGTGGTGAGTGAGTGCGGTAAGCTGGTGCAGACAGAATAGGAAGGAAGGAAGGCATGATAACGTGGAACGGTATAGCAACTGGCAACTTTGTGGTAAACGTGGATTGCAAAGAGCTAATAGCTGGTATGAACAGAAGCCGAAGGGAGTGGCAGAAAGTGACAACTTCAAGATACTGTGGGATTTCACAGTCCAGTGTGATCAGAAAATTGAGACAAGAGGACCAGACATTATCTTTAATGATGAAGAAGGAGAGACAGGTTACAAGTCATATATAATTGATGTTGCCATCCCAGGTGGTGACTGGGTGAAAGATAAGGATAAGGAAGATAAGGAAGTTGGAGAAATACCAACTATTGAAAGAGGAAATTATGAAAGTCTGGCGCATGCAAAAAGTCATTGTAGTGCCTGTTGTTATGTTATTGGGGCCCTTAATTTTTGGAGCTGTATAAGTCAACTTTAAGGAGTACATGAAGTGAATCGGCGTGAACATGTCATTGGCAGTTATCCAGAAAATAGCCTGCTTGTTGGGGACAGCAAAGATACTTAGGAAAGTACTGTCCCTGTAAGAAGAAGGAAAAGAGAGACCTGGGACCTGTGGTGACTTGTTGTAACCTGCTCCTAAGGACGTAAACCAGGCGGAACATCCTGCCTGAGTCTACAGGGAATGGACATAATAATAATAATGATGATAATTCAGGCGCCGATCCAGGATTTTGAAATGGGGGGTGAATTTTTGTAATAATGTAATAGAACCAAAGCCTGGTTGAGATGTTTGTGGGCTCAAAATGAATAAATTGATTGGTAGAACCGGTCATCGCTTATGCACATTCTCCACCTCAATCAGAGAAATCAGAGAAATCAAATATTATTTCAATATTTGAGGGATAAGAAAAAAAAAAAAAGAAGGGGGCTCAGAAAAAGGGGGGTGAAAATTCACCCATTTCACCTCCCCTGGATCCATGCCTGTAATTATTACTATTATTAGGTGTTACCTCAAATACAGAAAATCAAAATTTGCTTTTAATGAGATTGTTAGCCTGCGAGCAAGCTCACCAATTTGGGCGAGTGAAGCGAGTCTCGCAAGAACGTGCGAGCGAGCGGCGAAGCCACGAGGGGCCGGCGAAAGGAGAGCTTGCAACCATCCCTTACAAGTTTTCATTTGTACTTCGCCCAGATGAAGGGAAATACCATTGGCTGAAAAATGACGTTCCGGAAATCAAAGTTGATTCATAACAGGCTAAGCTGGCACCCGCTTCATCTGTGTGTCAAATTTGGTTCTCAGGGGGATCAGATTGGTACCAATAACATGTTTCAGCCCTCAAAGCAGACGGGCTCGTTTGATGTAATTCTCGTAAAGAGAATATTGCGAGCCGAGGATAAGTCAGATTGAGTTTGTAGTTCTTGTGGAAGGAAAATGAAAACCCTTCATCACTGAGTTGTATTCGTTGTATTAGTTCTGAAAACCAGGAAAGTGAAAGTGAAGAGTGATTCAAGCGCTGTTTTCCAACATCGGTTTCTTCGCCCGGTTGAATTCTACTGGGTAGAAAAATTCAGAAACATGTACTTCACAGTGTAGCTGTGTAGCTTGACCGAAAAGAAGGATTTCAAAGAGAAAGAGTTGGAAGCTACTGGAGTAAAACTTAAGAGAACCAAGTGTAGGAAAACGCTATTCTCCAGTTCCAGACAGACAAATATATGATGTTTTTGTTGGTGATTGCGATGGGGAGTAGTCTTTTACACTGCAGTAGGGATGACTTTTCAAAAGTACACGAAACGAGAATCAAATTAGTGAGTTCTTATCCGAGCGGACACGTTGAAGTTCGATGTCCCCGTGGAAAAAAAACATATAAAAACATTGCTTTGATGCTGTTGCGAAAGTGATTTATAAATAAATAAATAATTCTACACGTCCGCGGCTGTCTTAACTTACTTGACAGGCGGTTGTCACTTTTCTAATCTACGGCACGTTTGCGGTGACAGTTTTCACGCTTTGTGGAGTCCTGGGGTTTCCGGGGTGGAAATGAAAATTTATGAAAGATCGTTGCAAGCTCTCCTTTCCTCTGCCCCCTTGCTCGCGCGTTCTCGCGAGGCTCACTTCACTTACCCAAATAGGAGAGCTTGCTCGCAGGCTATGAGATTGTATGACAAAATACAGTTGACTCTCTCGTAAAGGACAGCCCTATAAGATGGACACCTTTGTAAAAGAGACACAGAGCCTCAATCTATGGTTGAAGATAATGGCTATCTGCTCTCCACTCTAGACAAAATGAATGAACACAACTGACTTAACCCATATTAAAGCCTTTACCCCTTTTATAAAATTAATACACATTTAATTTTAGAACTAGCAGTAAATCGTAGATTATAGTAAGTCGCCTTAGGGCCTTAATTAGGCACCAGATTTGTGACAGCAGCAATATGATAGAATAGGCCGTTTCGACATCAGGCATCACAAAAGCTATAGGAATAGCGAGTACTTCTCTGATCAGTCTTTGACATATGAAAGATTTAGAAAAGAAAAGTTTGAGGAAGCAAAGATCCAAAGGTTGCGAAGTGCACTGGGAACGGGAACACGATGGGCATGATGAATACTATTATGATGAAAACATACTATTGTGACATTTCAAAATGGCGCATGGCACCCTTGGCATGCTGGATGCTATTGTGATGTTTTAAGATGGCGCAGATTTGGAACCGACACTGATGACAAATACAACCTCTTTTCTCGATTTCTCATGCTTGGAACATGCACAGGCTGCCCACGAACCCACAAACCAATGACTCAATTAGGAAGCATCTCCTTTGTTGACACAACAATCAGATACACGTATATGACAGTTCTAAATAGTTACAAAATGTAAAATGTATGTAAAATTTAACTAGCACCGATATTTGCACTTACATCATGTTGAACTTTTTCTGGCACTATCGCCTTAATAGCCAAAGCATCTAGAACAAAAAATAACACATTCCATTAAAGTTTTATAGGTATATTACACTGAATATTCTACACCTGTGCAACAAATACCTTCTTAGAACAAGCAAATTTAATTTCACGGGACCTAAATTTCAAGACGAAAACATACATTGAACGGGAATAAATTCTGCAAAATTGTCTAAATTATACTGATCTGCAATAGCAAACAGTTGATTTCAGTATACGCACAACTATTTAAATTTTCCATAATAACAGTTGCTGTTGACAGCAGTGATCAAAACCTCTGTTAATAGTTGATCACTTACCTAGAGAAATTAAGGCCTATGCACTGTTTTCTTTTGATAGAAGGGATCATTTACACCAAAGATCGCATTTTCAAGAAAGATTGGAAACTCCAGTAAAAGCTGTCATTGAAATGGAGGCCACAACAGGGAACAGACAAATAAAAAAGCCTTTAACAGTATGAACAAGGAACATGGATAGGAATGGATTGTTTGACAAATGCACCAAGGATCTTAACAAGAAGTGATATTTACTTGGATGAAGAGAGCTCACAAGCTGAAACAGTAATAAAGATGACATTGAATATTATGTACAGCAGGGTATTAAATTTGATGTGGTCAATTTTTGCAAAGATGCTTTTAGTTTCTTCAGGTCATTTGAATTCAGTTGTGCATTTTTTTTTTTTTTTGGAATTTTTTTTGGTGAAAATTAGTCCCACAAAAATAAGTTATAATAACAGTTGCAAGGTCTAGTCATTTTGGTCACAACCCAATAAGTATAAATCAACAAGGCTTCCCGTCCTATTTAGAGATAATCACCGTCATGCACACACAAAGTTTGTTTACTATTATAGACTTACCACTATAATGGCCTTCATTCCGAGGCCCGTGCGAATACATGGCCTATTCAATGAGAAAAAAAAATCAGTCACCTGACCGTAATCTGAATTAAGGTGAGCACTTCATTAATCTAAATTACCAATTAAAATGTTAATGAAGCCTTCCACCCCACCATTCTGCTGATGAAAAGGACAGTTTATCAATTTATTTATAGCACGTAATTTACTATATTAAAATATAGCTATCGATACTTGAACCTGTACTTGAATTTGACTGAATGATCAGTGTTTTAAAGGTTCTGGCACTTTTCATAAATGAATAAACTCCAAGACTCTCTCTCCCTCCACTCCCTTCCTCCTTTGGTACACCTCAGAAGAATAACCCTATCTTTGTGAAAGGTTTGAACCCAGGAGTCATTTCAAAAGTAGGTTGAGTTTGATCGTCCGGGTGAACGTAGTCCTGAATAGGACTGTTGTTGTTGACAGTGACTGACGTTTCGACAACCTGTGCGGTAGTCATCTTCAGAGTCAAAGTGAGTTGTATCATGTCAGTAGATGGTATTATATACTCTGGTTATTGATCTGATTCGTCAATAAAGTCAAGATGTCATTGGTCGTCTGTCAGTTAAGCCGTGGTGTTATTGGCTATGAAGACTCGTAATCAGTAATTGGTGCGTTTCGATCCGTCTATTGTCACAGTTAAGCAGTCGTCTATTGTTAGTCAAAATGTCAGTTCTCCAGTCGATCTCTCATAGTCTGTTAGTTTCTCTTCATCTCGTCAATAAGTCGTTTGTACGGCGCTGGTAACTGTTGGCTACGATTCAGTGGCGTTTGTTCTAAGTTAGTGAACCAGCTTTCCAAAGTAAGGCGTTGATGGTAGTCTGTAGAATACGTTATACATGTCGCAGAGTCCCAGTCAATTTGATGTTTCGTCTGTAAATGATGCTCAGCAATGTGATTGTTGATGTCACCATTCCTCGTTGCTCATTTGTGTTCGGTCAGTCGCGTGCTAAGGTTTCTGCCGGTTTCACCAATGTAAGAAGCCTGGCAGTCGCAGCATTTGATCTTGTATACTGCTCCCTGTCTGTCCTCCGGTTTGTCTTTGTCCTTGACATTAGTAAGCAGGCGTCGTAAAGTGGTTGTGGGTTTGTGTGCAACACGTATATTGTAAGGTTGTAATATACGTGCAATAGTTTCAGAGGTACCTCTGATGTACGGTACAGTAGCTGTTGCAACAGGGCCAGAGTCTTCATAGCCAATAACACCACGGCTTAACTGACAGACGACCAATGATATCTTGACTTTATTGACCAATCAGATCAATAACCAGAGTATATAATACCATCTACTGACGTGATACAACTCACTTTGACTCTGAAGATGACTACCGCACAGGTTGTCGAAACGTCAGTCACTGTCAACAACAACAGTCCTATTCAGGACTACGTTCACCCGGACGATCAAACTCAACCTACTTTTGAACCCTATCTTTGTCAGTGTTGGACAAGTTTTCTTTGTTACAGATTGTACAACACAATCAAAGTTTGCTACCTTTTAAATAATTGGACATTTATATTATAATATCATAGGTGATGAATTACTCCTTAATTTTGGTGCGAGATTTCAGTGATAAGTTGTAATTTCACATGTGAAATTATACAAAATTGTCATGGCAACCTTCCATAAAGATGACGACAAAGTTTTAAAATGTCATGAATGAAGATGCCAAGGCATAAAAAGACATTTTAGAAAACCTGAAAACACAAAAGAACACATCAAGAAGGATTCTAACAGGTATTTTGTCGAAAAACTCTGAACTTCAGCCAAATGATACAATCCAGGATAAACATGTCAAAAAACCAAGATTGCTAACATAATTTGTCACCCATGATATTGACAGGTAATCAAATGGTATACTCGTGAAATTAGGGAATAATTTCACTTGTGTCTTGTTCATCAAATCCTAATAATTTCCCTCGCCAGGATTTGGACAAAACGCATGTGAAATTATTCCCTAATTTCACTCGCCACCATTTGACTACACATACAAATCAACTGTGCCACTTCTCATGCACATATATCTCTTTTGGTGACAACATCTGGGCCTTAATTTAAGCTTGTTTTCTTTATTTTAATTTCACTTGGGGCTAATAGGTCAAAATATCTCTATACATTTGTAAGCAACTGGCTGCACGAAAAACAAATTGGAGAAAAAGGTATGAAACTTAAGCCAGCTAGGGAACTGTCAGTTGACCAACCATACAATGTAATTAAGGTAAATAATGAAATAAAGGCTGCAATGAATAATCTTATACAGAAATTTGATGCTCATTAGCTGAAAATTAAGTTTGACCTGTACGTAGTTCAAATAAATAAAATTTTCAATGACATCTTCATTTAGATTGCTTAAGATAACAGCTTTAATACTGCCCAAGCAAAACAAAAGTCTAGTTTTCAGAATATAAGATGTGTATATAACTAGCAAATAGTTATCTCAAACCTGTCTACTTGTTACATATTTGACAACTGTAGTGATCAGAGCCACAGAACAATAGAGCTACAATAAGCTTCTTGCCGAGTTATAGCACACGCTTTCAAAAAATGAAACATCCAACAAAGGCAAAAGAATACCCAAAGAAAAACAAAAGTTTGCTGATTACTTATAACGTGGGGTGTAATATTATACAGCTCTGTTACCCCTTTTTTCTTTATAGGAATTTCTATAACTAAGTAAATAAGCTGCATATTTTAAGTTTGCTCATGTTGCAAAATCCATTGTTCCTCTATTTCAATCGACTACTTCCTTACGTGTCGATGTCTGAAAAAAAGCTCAAAATTCACCATTTGGTATCGTATACGTGCAAAGTGACAGCTTCATAACCTGAATACGACTGGGAACAGTCATTACGAGCTTTAAATATCATACTCTACATGCCTGGACACAGCTACGAGTATCATTTCGTTGCTTACTTCCGGGTGACAACAATTTTGCTTTACAAATAGTACCCGCACACACGTTATGGCGCAGCAATATACATTAACCAATATAAAGAGAAATTAAGGCACCCGAGTGGTGTTCAGTCACACTAGGTGATTAACGGGAATGTAATTTAGACTATATATAAAAGTCGACAACAAAATACAGCAGCTTGCAAGGGTTGTCACTGTACATCCTGTAGCGCGCTATCATGATATGTCTCCTTGAAGCATCTTCGACGCTCGATATCTCAGCAATATATTAGACGGACGATGGGCCAGTTTATAAGCAATCATGTTTTGCTGCATAAGAGATTTCTAAGAATGTATTGTGGTGCATGAAAACAAATAACATAACGTGAAACACCTTCAAGGTGTTTGAAATCTATAATAATGGCGTCAAAGATGGACTTCGCAGTTCCCGCGCTAACACGCTCTCTAAAACAAGATAATGTACACAAACCTGTTGATCTAGGTATATCCTCTGATAGGAGGTCTTCCTTAACTTCCAATTTATGCTTCCAGGAAAAAAGATCCCGGCTTGGAAACAAAACTAAACGAAACGACTCTCTGTATTGCAAAATGTGAATTACATGATCTCTCGTCTTGACCCTAAGAATCCTTACATGAAGTACTTGATCGAGCGGAAGTCGCTTGGCTGTTCAGGTCAGTCAAGCAGAAAAAGCGTTCAATATTGTGTAAGTTATCTGCTGCTACGATCGTAATACCAGTTACTTTGTTCTCCTGTGCAAACTTGAATCATTTAACACCTATTTCGCAATATCGATCAGCCCTGGAAGAGTAAAAGGATGACCTGCATGAAACAAGCTTCATCAAAGCTGAATCCTGTGAATCAAATTTCATTGCAGACATTCTTTGTTCCACGATTGGCTATAGCCTGAAATTCATCCGATTGCTTCGAGTCGTTTTCTCCTCTCTGAGGGAGTAATAACGACTCGAAGTAATCGGATGAAATTCAGGCTACGATTGGTTATGGTTTGTTTACTTCTGTCCCAGGCCTTCTACGAACGACTTCCAGAAGGAGAAGGAACTGAGAAACAGTGTGTACTTGGGACAAACTCGGTGTGAGTGGCAATGGGTACAATAAGTTTGCTCATCAAAAGCGCAGAAAGTATTTTCCACGAAGAGCAGTTTCGATGCTGGAGGTAGTTAGCTAGAAGCAGACTTAGGCCCTGTTTTCCAGTCATTTAGCGCACATTTTAAAAAAATGTAATATTCCTCGTTCTATAAGCCATAAAGCAAAACAAGCGCGCTTCAAATATAATTTTCCTCGTTCTAAAATAAGGGGCTAAAGTAACCGGGGAAAAATGACTTGAGGGCGAGATGACCGGTAACCCTACTAGACACCTCCCTCTTTGCTTCAGAATGTGGCTACAGGAGTGGTGCCGAGAAACTCCTGCCTCCAGAGCTCTTCCTGCGCTGCTACGGCTCGGATACCCTCGTGGATGAGTGAAGGTGGGATTCCTTGCATTTAGGTCTTGTTCTTTTCCACACAATAGTCAGCTGCAAGTGGCAATTGCAACCTTTTTTAATATCCAAAAGTACTACACAGATATCCCAGATTCTTCATTTCCCTTTTTTCTTGCCACTGATTAGTGGCATTTGCAATGATGTTATTTTCTTGAAAAAATCCTTTATTCATGGAACTTTATTTAACAAAAACGGCTTGAAAACCAATCTTTTTTCGGCTATATTACAGTACTTTACTTGTCTCTACTTACTGTAACTACTGTTTGTAACTTTTGTTTGGTATCACTTTTGTCTGATAAGATGACAATGCATCTTGCATAACAGAAACCTTACAAAGTTGTAAAGAAACAGTGTTCAATGAAAGTTATTTAGACGATTTTAATTTTCTTTGTTACTATCTGCAAGTTTTTCAGCTCCTAGAGTTAAAAGCCAATGGTTTTTATTTCACTCAACTCCAATAAGAGAAAAGTGTGAGTAATATAAACAAACAAGGAAAATCTTAAGAATGCCATCTTGGAATTTGTTAAGAGCAAACAACATAATGTAACTCAAAAGAAGATGGTCAACTGGTTACAAATATATGGTTTTCCAAGTCTACATAATTATGAAAAGGTAAAACTACAGGGGGTGGACTAATATGGCAGTGCCCTACAAAAATGATTTCATTCTTCACCCCTGACCATAGAAATAAATGTCAAAGTTAAAAGTTTAACAGAGAATAGAACTGAAGTCCCCAAATCCTTCTACTCTTTTCTCTTCTTTTCTGTTTACTATCAGGAAGCCAACTCTAACTAATAGGCCATTTGCAATAAGAGGCATGTGACATCATTTTTATGAAAATGAAAGTTATATGATTTTGCCTTTGAAAAACGATTAGTGGGTCATATCTTAAACAAAATAATGGTGATTTGGTTTTTCAAAGCCGCACCATTTTCTTAAAATGAATAAGTACGTAAATGGTCACGTGACCAAAATGTGAGTTTTGAAATTATGAATTACCTCTCTCTGAACACAAATTTTGCACTTAAACTTCAAGGAAAATGTTGAAAAGATGACGTGATAACGTTTACAGCACATCTGAACATAACTATGAAACATTGAACAAGATATAAGCAAGAAGTAATTTTGGCCGCCAAGTTGGAGGGCAAGAGCATGCCCTCCAACATGGCAGCCAATACAAACCATACTACTTTGCTGAAAAATCAAAGTGCCATAAAATATCTCCCTTAAATGTGTTTCCTCTCAAATTTTGGGTGTAAGATTCATTTTTGTGTGCTCTAACAATTTTTGGCATCAGCAAGATTCCAACTCATTGTTTAAAGAAGCATTGGTCACGTGACCTCTTACTGCAAGTGGCCTATTGTCTCTGTTTGAAAAACACTATCTTTGCAATCTGGGTATACTAATCAAACTTGGTGTACCCTGTGCCATAAGCAGTGTTAGATGTATAATTTCCTGTTGATGGATATGAACTGCTTCCACTAGTGGAAGGGTAGCTGCTGTAGGTATCCCGTGCAGGATATGTTGTGCTGTAAGATTGACTGGAGCTTGTACCATAGCTGGAATAACTACTGTTAGCACTGGCACCACTTCCATTGTAGCTACCTCGCTCCCCTATCTGATTGCGATACTTTGCATTTTGTTCAAGGAGAACTTCATTTGTGGCTTTTAGGTCAGCAACTTGCTTCTGCAGGTCAGCCACTTTGCGACGCAATGCATCGTTTTCATCCATAAGGTAGTAGTAGCCTTGACCTTCATATGACTCCCGACGACGTTTACCAGAGGGACCGTTAAACCCATAACCTCCATAATCCATATCACGATCATCCTCTGGAACATGTCGGTAACGGCAGCCTGACCCACGTGTGCACTTCCGATTCAGGTAATCTTTGCAAATGGGATCATTTGCCCCAGCCCGGGTTGTCTCTCCTCCGAAAGGGTATTCACGTCTTGGTGGCATTTGACCAGTGCGCAGATATACCTTCTCTTCATTATTGGTCATATGCAAGTATTTGCAAGTAGAACGCGAGCATTTTCCATTTTGGTAATCTCGACAGATCATTGGGCTGTTTGACAGTTCCGTACCCATGCCATCGGGGTGCTTAAATTTGCACTTAGAACCACGAGTACAAACGCCACGCTGGTAATCACGACAGATTGAGTCTTTCATTTCTTCTTGGTTTCTGCCTGTTGAGTTGTTGTTGGTATCATTATCTTCTGAATTCTGCGACATATCCATGATAAAATAGGAGCTTTGAACAGATTTCAACTGTTAACAGTATTAGGCGCTTTGCAATCAGTCAAATGCAATGCTTACAGTCAGAGCGCTCCCCAGATATAAAGAATCAGAGGCAATCGCTGCAAATGCTGTTGAGATGCTGTCTGTTGCAAACCTGCTGCGAGGTTTCTGCTTGCGTACAACTCACTGCTGCTTTGCGCCACGCAATCACTATCGGGCGTACTGGAAAGCTGCATAACGGAAGCGCAAAATTAAAAAAGTTAGGAGAAACAACATTTGCAGAACAGATGTAGCTGTCGAGACTCAATAGAAGGGTGCTTGGATTAAATATTATTTACTTGTCAAAAATAAATAGCTACCCACATCACGAAGCCTTATAAACCACTTAATAAAAGAAGAGTCAAGAGGAACAAACGTTTATTTAAACAGAAACAACGAGTTTACTGACGTTGCCTCACACTAAAAAGCTTCATAAGTTACGCTTAAAAGTTTCCTCGACCTCTAAGAGGCTTTTTATAATCTCGGAGATAACTTGCTGAACAAGAAACGCGCACTGTTTCCAGAATCAGCAATAAACAAAAAGTATTTTAATTACTTTTGCAACCTCTAAACGGTTTCCCCCTGAAAGAACTTCAAAAAGCATCTTCGAAGTTTTAACGCCGTTCATTTGGAACCCTCGCAAACAAGTAGCACATGAAAGCTAGCAAGCAGACACGCACAAAACAAACTCAAAACAGTTTATACGAAATTGCTCATACTACATAGGCGTCACGGACTGCAACTGAAAACACTGAAACTGATATAAATTACCATTCGATAGAAAATGTGCTAACAAGTAAGGAAAGCTTCGATGCAGTGAGACCGCGTGCCTGAGAAATGCATAAAAAGAGATTTCGAAACAAAGCTTTGGCACTCGATCTCCGCTACAAAAAGCGTTAAAAGTTACTTGAGAATGAAACAGCGCATACTTTGCCTGGTATCCTATGGCGCCTTTCGCATAAAAATCCTTGCTCTGATAAAATGGACCGAATAAATGCGATGTTCGTTCGAACAGAGCTTCGCCCTTCTCTCCAAAATGGCGGACAAACTGAAGTGAACTGACGCGGTACTGACACGTGTTGGATGACGCGAAACTATCCTTATTTGGAAGTCATTCACCGCTTACGTGTCAGGGTGGGTAGGGTAGGGCATGGATAATAGAAAGTTTTCTACTATCCAAGGGTAGCGTAGGGAAGGATTTGTTTCATATTGTTAAAACGAATCCATCTTTACAGTCAAAACAAGTCAAGCGTACCCACCAAGATTCTATTAATGAATTGATTATTTGAAAAATAAATCCGTTAGTCGTTCCCGTAACTGGTGTCAAATTCAAAGCGGCATTTCTGCATGCGTAATGGCAGTCAATATTTTACGAGAACTTCTCTGTATTTGGTCAGATTGAAAATCTTTGAATGGATTAAGATTCTTAGAAGACATTTACATCAAATTCAGGAAAACGGAGCTGGTAGAAATTTCATAACTGCCTCGCGTGTGAATTCACGGCTCATTACACATGCAAGAATGCAGAGATCAATCTGAAATCTACAACTAGCAACGGATTCAACTTTTGAATAATAAATTCATTAATGTATTCTTGGGGGGTACGCTTGACTTGGTTTGACTGTAAGAAGGAAAAAATAATGATAACATAGGAGAAAAAATAACCTACGATAACTAATTTATGTAGTAATTTTCCAACCCTGAAGCGAAATGTAAGAATTTCAACATTGGCCATGACCCATGAAAGAAAATTTTAAAACTGCATCATCCATTCTTTTTTACTTTGGTTCAACAACTCACATAATTAATTTACAGTTTAAAAAGCTAAAATTTGTTTTTAGTTTCTGTTGTTTCTTTTAATTTTTGGCATTTTCCCAGAACATCATTGGTCTGATAAAGACTTCAGGGCCCAGTTTTCGAAGGCCGATTAGTGCTTAACCCTGGGTTAAATTTAACCCGGGTTTCTATTTCTCTTGTTCAAAAGCACTTTCTCGGATAATTTTCTTTGTTATTTTTAAGAGCATCCAATCATCAACTTGTAGACAAAAAGAATAAAACTGAAATTACTTTCTAAGCTTTCATTGCTGAATTCAAATTTCGCACTAACCCTGGGTTATCTTAACCCAGCTTTGAACAACTCGGCCCTGATTGGTTGCCCTAAAACAAACGCGTTTTAATTCCACGTGATTGCTGATTAGGGAAGCAAAACATGGCGGATGCTGTAGAAGAGTTTGAATCTTCCAGTTGTCATACAACGATCGAGTTTGAATCAGTTGGGACTGGAACACCAAACAGTTTATGTAGTACTCCAGAAATTGAGATAAGAGGGAATGAAAATTGCTCTACCAGTAATTCAAAACAGCCATCCAAATCCGATGACTCTTTTGCGGACAATTGCGAGTTTGGTGTCTCATCTCACGAAACTAGTTTTGATGCCTTACATCCTAAAAAGAGAGAACTAGGAAATATCGGAGCTTGTTCTTCACAAGAAAACTGTAGAGAGTAAGTATGTTGCTATTACTCATTCAATGTACCTTCCCATCATTTACAGGTACCCTAGACAGTTCCCAAAGCACCCGTTGTCTTCGCTGTACGACTTTGAGGCCTTGTTTAAAAAGCTTCTAATTTTTTCGCCTTGTTAGGAAGACCAGGCAGGAGTCGAAAGATGTTACAACTGGGGGTACAAGAACTGTAGAATGCAAATGGATTTCCTGTAATATAATGGTTAAAAATGCCTCGGAGTTATCGGAACATGTTAAGACCGCTCATGTTGAGCCTATGGCGGCCTCTCATGATGTGTTTGTGTGTTTGTGGGAAGGCTGCAAAGTGTTTGACAAACCGAGTTTGTCACATTCTTGGCTATCGAAACACGTCAATGCACACACGGGTGTTAAACCTTTTAAGTGTATGATAAGTGGATGCTCATTGACATTTTCGTCCCGAGAGGGACTCGCTAGACATGTACCATCGCACTTCAACGACTCAAAACCAACGAAAAGACAGAGATCGGAAAACGATTCGTCACCCAAGAAAGTTATAAAAAAGAAGAAGAGGAAATTGAGGATTGTCCGGCAAGCAAGACCTCCAGCTCAAGGTTGGTCTGCTTCGTCTAGTATTGTTGAACATTAATTTCACTTTTGGAAGGCTATCATGCCATATAGCGGAATTCTAATAATAATTGTACAGAATTCCGTTTCAGAATTTTTCTTCTTCCCCCAAAGGAAAATTCAAATTAACATGAGAAAATATGCGGGATGAAATTACAATGTTTGACTCAGCCAATCTCAACACTTTTGTGACTTTTGTGGCCGAATAGTTGTTGGGGGGCTAAGCCCTAAGTCGACTATCAGAGCAAGTGGCAGAATTCAAGAGGTTCCTTTAATTATACTACACAGCACGGGCAGCAGAAAGGCCTCTTCAAAGTGATTGTATGGTCAAACCTCGTTAAAACAGACACTTACTTAGCCATAGAAGGTGTCCATTTTATCCGGGTGTCCATTTTAACTGGGTGGAATTTAAAGAAAATGTAAGGGCTTTCTTTCCCCAGGGACAAAGCAAACTGTCTGTAATAATGAGGTGTTGGTATTGAGTGGGTGTCCATAAAAGGGGGTTTTACTGTAATAAATAAGTTTATTGTTTGAAAAATAAATCACTAAGGTTCTTACATGTAGTTTCAGGGTGCAAAGAAAATCATTTTTACAGCTTGCCTTTCGGGCAAGCTGAAGCTAGCATTTACTAACCCAGATGTCATTTCAACTAGCCCAAAAGGTTTTTGACAAGCAGAATTGAGTTCAGAGTTCTTCTGTTATTCGAATTCCTCAAAAAAAATCACTTGCCGGTCGGGCAAGTTAAGAACAAAATTCACTACCCCTATAGCAAACTCCACCAGCCCCGGGCTATTGGACTCTACTTTCTTTCATGTATGGTCTAAGGGCAAGATAAATGGCTGTCAGTAAAGGGAATGAAACCCGTTCCTCATACAACAATGTTAGTGATGGCCAAACTGCAGATTGAACCAAATGTCTGGAGTGTTCACTCGAAAAAGTCATTGTAACCAGATAGCACCATTAGTTGTATTTTGATGAGATGGATCAGTGTTTTTAATGCTAATTATTGCAGTGAAGGAGGACTTCATTGACCAACATGCTGTATCAAGTATAAAAGAAAAGCTTCCATATGTAATGCCTGTATCATGCTATAGATTAGGCATAGATGGTGCAAACATTGTCTTTCAGAGCAAGGTTAGTGGTATCACCCTGTCCCTTAAATGCCATTTAAGCATGTGGTGGTTATGGAAATGTCCACTTTCAATTGGCCCGTCAAACTGTTCTTGCAACGTATTAAAAAAAACCGAATATTACATATAGTTGGGTGAGATAAAAAATAAATTTCTATTTGGTTTTTCAATCATTATGTACTGTTTATGTTGTGTTCATGTTATGCCATAATACGGAGTAGTGCTGTGTGCAGATTTTTCAAGACAAGTCTTCTCTTCTGGACAGAAGGAAGATTTTGCTGTTAGGACATTATATTGCAAAAAAATATCAGTTAACACCACCAAATTCTTGAAAGTTATGCAGAGTTTTGGAACCTATCTGGATCCCTTCAACAGTGATGTTCGCTGTTATTTGCAGCCTTGGTTTGATGACCACATTCATTATCTCTTCTTGTTGTAACATAGTGTTAAACAATGAACCTTTGCCAATATTATTCATTATTTTGCACCTTCCCCTTATCAATTTCAAACTTAAAGCAATATTTAGCAAAGTTTGTTGATTCCTTGGATGGTTTTAAATCCTTATCTAAATCATTCTGGCAATGCACACGTTTAGACGGGGCTCTTCCAGCAAAATGATATAACATTTTTGACATCTCTATCTTTTGAGAACTTATTGTGCTAAACCTTGACATGATTGTGAATCTTCTTCACTTACCAGTCCAAGTTATGATCACACAGGTGTTTCCAACGGAAGCTGTAGGTTTCCTAGCTTATAGTAAATGAGAGCGATGAAAGAGGTAATATTGATGTTAATGCTTTCAATAAATGGCAGGTACTTGGACGAAGAACTGAAGAGAACTCAGGGAACATAGATGTTCTTCTAAGATGGTTACCTGAAGACATGTAAGTTTGTGTGGAAATAAATTTCTTGTTTGTTTTAACTCATTAATATTGTCATTATTATTATTACTACTATTATTGATTAAATATTATTATTATTATTATTACGATTATTGATTTATTATTATTATTATTATTGTTGTTGTGACCATTATTATTACATATATTACGTTTTAAAAGATGGTCACTCACACTCTAAGTTCTATAATGATGGCAAGTTGACAAAAACAATGCAGACTTAATTCAATAAGGCCTGTTTCAAACGTCGAGCTACTGCGGTGCTAAGCTGGCTCGACTGTAGCACGACACTAGCACGACTTGGTTTCAGACGTCGAATTTAATTCGACGAAAACAAAACACAAAAATAACGAAATGGTTTAGGAAACTTGTGAATGTATTCTAATGTATTTATAATTTTTGAATTGAGTTCGCGTGCTACACGGCAGTAGCTCGACTTGGTTTCAAACGTTGCGCTACTGCCGTGCTATAGTCGAATTTAATTCGATCAATTTAGTTCGGCACGGCAGTAACACGACGTTTGAAACGGGCCTAAGGGAAAAGAAACAAACAATGCTGATCTCTCAACAACGTAATGGCCCTACCTCGTCTTATTTTATTTTAACTGCAGAGAATGTTGGTTTCATTCTTTGGCATGCACAAATCTAGTATCTTGAGATTTCTGAAAGAAAGTGTGTCCTTAACTGATGACATTCATTGTGACCTTATTAATCGTTCCTAACGTACATTGTAGATTACACCTCAAATTTTGCTTCTCATTTAGTAATGACCAAAAGCAATCATTTTCCCACATTATATGAAGACAGCCATTTTATCCACAAGGCAAATAAAAATGTTTGTATTGCCTAAGCCAACTAAGTAGACCCAGTTTGTGCTATTTATCACAATCACTTAATTTATCAGCGTTTTTTAAACAAAATCACACCCAATTTAATGATTTTTGTTGCCTGGCGTTTTCAGTTTCATATCAGTAATTAATTAAAGAGAGGTCGGGTCGATCACGTCAGGGCACCCATTTAAGCATTTCCTTCTGTACAGTGTAATGTAGTAGACCGTGAGCGGCCGTCCTTTTTCCCTCAAAGCCACGCGCGGCCAGCGAAAAAATTAAATTTATGCAAGTTAATGACAAAAAGGAGGAGGGCGAAAGCCCAAGCGACGAAATATCTCTCGTTTATGGCGGCTTCGTCGATCGCCTCTCACGTTCGCTCTCTATCTACTGTCACTCAAAATTTTTCAAAAGCGCGAAGCGCGAGAGGGAGGTTTCTTAATATTTTCTCCGGCAAAAGGGGCCTACTTCCGGAACCGGAAATGTGAAGCGACAGACTTTGAGAGAGTCTTTCTAGTAATGTGATGGGATTTGAATGATATTAATTGACCTACCATCCTTGGTTTACAGATTGCCAGACGAATGGGTTCCTTTAAATGATGTCCAGAAGCATAGAACACGCACAGTTCACATTTCTAAGCTTCCGAATGACGTAGCTGCCGATCTAGATCCTTCTTTCTACAGACGTCTTTCCCATAGAAAGCATCATCGAAAATGACACTAAGGCATCGTTTGTACATTTGTTAATAGCCTGCGAGCAAACTCTCCACACGCGCGGGCGGCACTCGAGAGGAGACGCAAGACTGATAGAAGGGGAATTCCTCTACTCCTCGCGGCTTCGCGCGCCCTGGCAGCTTGCTTCGCTTGACACTCGCTATGGAGAGCTTGCTCGTAGGGTAATTATAGTTAGCTTCTTTATTTCCTTACATTCGTGAAAAGCTAAAAGATGATCGCAAGAAATACTTATTTCGAAATTTTTTTCTTTTTGTATCGCTGTTGGTTTCCGACGAAGACTGGTCTTTTCGCGTCCTGTGCGAACGTAATTTTTCGTGTTTTACATTTTAATAACTGTTAGGGAAGTTGTAGCCCGAGCCGAATGTCGTCTACTTTAAATTCTTCTCCATTGCAAATTTAGATTGGTATTTTTGTCCAGTGTTCTCAGTTGAGCAAACAATAGAAAAGGATAGCTTTTACAAAGTACTGGAACTTGAATAGTTTCGTCTGCTGATTGATTTCTCGGTGGAAAATGGACAAAGAGAACGGTGTATGTCACCCTTAATGTCCCTCGTGGACTCAGCATAGTCCGTTCACGTGGAGCTAAATTTTGTACATAATTTTCAACATTTTGCGCCGTATTATTTCATTACCAGCGTTTCAAGTTCATGTTAATAGGGAACTTAAGCAAAGACGTTTTTGAGAGACGAACGTCAACCGGAAGTGAGGCTTTCTTGACGCTATCAAATTTTCATTGCTAACTTTCTTTTCTCTTTCAAAGACGATTTACCCGAGAGTTTTAACCAAACCACTGCCCAATGATGCAAAAAGTCCACTTCCGGTTGACGTCCGTCGCTCAAAAACGCTGTTGCTTAAGGTCCCTATTAGGGAGCTTAAGCAACAACGACAGCGACGGCGACGGCTACGAAAACGTCGCTTAAAAATTGAAGTCGTGCAGGCTCAAACTTTATCGCGCTTATTCCATCTCGTTCAATTCGTCAAATGTTGTCAAATTTCTTTGGAGTTGAATTCTAAAGGATTGTATCAAAGTTCAGGAAAAGAAAAAGAAAACTGTTGTTTTGTGTCCCCGTCCCCGACAAAACGTGAAATTAGGCATTTTCGTATTGTAGTCGTTCAAAGACGGCAAAGAAATGTACAAAAAGCGTGATACACGTGCAAATTTGTTGTTTTGCCAATCTAAACCTGTCGCTTTTTTGCCATTCTCGTTGCCGTCCGCCGTCGTTTCTTAAGGTGATGTTACACGGGACGATTCGCAACGACGATTTTTATGGCAAGACAGCATTGCAATGTTGGAACAATGTTGTAACCATTCGAAACAATGTCGCAACAATGTTGCAAAGCTGTGTTGCGTTACAAATCGTCGTTGCGAATCGTCTCGTGTAACATCAGCTTTAAGCTCCCTAGTAAGAAAAGAAACAACTGGTACTCATCTTCTTACCGACAGCCTTGGAGTAAAAATAGTCTGGAAGCTTAATTTTTTCCATCTTTCTATTTTTACTCGAAGCTATTTTTTTAATCCATTGACTGTATAGATAATAGTCGTAGGGTAAACAACTTCTTATCTCGCACCAATGAGTGCAGTAAAAACCTTGGGTTGGGAATAGGTGGCCACGCCATTTTGATTATATGCTTCGGTTGCAGCTGCCTTTACATAATTATTAACAACAGACTTTTTTGTATTCTCTAAAATGTATTGGAACTAGCGTGAGGTCGAGGCTAATGGGGAAGGAATTTCTAGCCTGGTTTAAGGAGGGAGGGAAGAGATAAGCAAAACGGGGAGACAGCGAAGGGAGAGAAACTTCTCTTCCCCCTTCTGCTTTCTTAGCCAGAGGGGAAAGGGGGGTCTGTACACAGGCTACTGCTTTCTCCTTTAACATTCTCCTCTCCCCTACCCCCAAGGGTTAGCGTCGACTGAAAGCTAGTCCCAGTACATTACTGGAAATACAAAATGATCCGTTGGTGCCCAGTCAACATGTTCTCTTTGGAAGCCATCGGACTCATTATCGCATCCATAACCGGTTACTTAAAGTGCGTTCGTGCGGCCGATTCCGACCAGTATAATGTTGTCTTTCTTATGAGTATCAGTAAAGGATCCCGGAAATCTCAGATAAAACAGGTTGAAATAACGGGGATAACCCTTTCTGCTTGTTTTGCTTTGACAGAAACACTGAACTCTTTTTAGGGTGTCCAAAAAGAGCTGGTCTCGAAGGTGTGCGACTTAAAGAGAGTTCTCCAACTGTGTACGAGCACATTCGACTTTTTTTGTAAGTAGGATGTGTAAGCGTGGTTACCCGTCGTTTCGCTACAAGCTCGTTTTGCTTCATAATGAAGTCATTTCGCTGCACAGTCGTTTCGCTTCATCATAAGTCGATTCGCTGCAACCGACTTTTTGTATTAAACCGTTTTAAAACCTCGGCTCTCCCAAGTTTTTTAACCCGTTTAAAGGGTTAAAAAAAACTTTGGATAAACGATTTTGTAGTGAAACGACTATACACCGTAAGCCTGTGTTTAGGAACAAGTGTCCTACGCTTACTGCTGTTTTGTTCTGGTTGTTTCTCTGTATTTTTTTGGAGAATATAGCTTTCCGTTTTTAATGGCGAGTAGAACGCACTTTACAGTACTGTACAGACGCATCTCGCTAGCTGTGGCTTTGACAGCCGTAGGAGTATATCTATTTATTATTGCATTGTATTTTCCGTGGAAGAAATGCTGTATAAAATCACACATAACTTGCTAGGAATTGAGCTGGTGTTCTCTGAGTCGAAGAGTGTTATCTTTACTCTCTCTTTGTTTGTTTGTTTGTTCACTTGTATGTTTCGCGCACCGTTTTCTCTCTTACGCACATCTGTCTCTCAGAGGGCGCAATTCTACTAGACTGTTCACGGTCCCCTATTTTTCCGTGGGATCGTTGAGATCGAGCGCGTCTTACCGTTAATAGCGGCCATCTTGATTTTCAGATGTACCGAGTCTAACCTGGGGAAGAGTATCAATCAAGATGGCCGCTATTAACGGTAAGACGCGCTCGATCTCAAGTAAGACGCGCTCGATCTCAACGATCCCACGGAAAAATAGGGGACTGTGAACTGTCTACAATTCTACAAGAGCAGGCGTTTTTCTTCCGCATAGCTTTCCTTGGCGCTTGAAACAAAAAGGCGCATGTAAGCTATTCGTGGGAGAATTTTCACAAACCAAGACGCCCATATTCCTGTGGCTTTTGTCAATTTTTGCGACGCAGAGAGCTTGATGCGTATTATTATTATTATTATTATTATTATTATTATTATTATTATTATTATTATTATTATTATTATTATTATATTATTATACCCTTTGGTAAAATAGTGGTCCATCAAAACGCTACTCCACCCGTGTCACCTTCCTGATCGCCGATACTGTTTTTACACCTGTGTCCATTTGTCTATTGCTTAATATTTAAATAGTCTTTATACTGGGTGAAGAACGAGTAGAAATTTTCGAACCAGGGCTTGTTTAACATGTTTAATAAAAATCTCTAATAGATCTATTTATACCAAATAAGCTTTCTTGTGATCGTTGTGCGACAGGCCCCCAGGTGAAATCTTCCGCTTCCCCCTTCAATTCCGGTGCCACCAAAGGTCGACAGTAACGTTTGCAGTGGTTTGCAGTAAGTAATTATACAGAAATGTTTATTGCTATTCTCTTATTTTCCATTGATTTCTCTGAACTAACACCTTTAACTCTGTCTAAGACGTCCGTTTAGGGAGTTGGGCTTATAGAGGTGTCCATTAGGAAAGTGGAATGTAGAGCTTGGGCACCATCGTAATCATTGGAGATAAGGTTTTATGTACACAATTACTTCTCATACAACGTTCTTGTCCCCTGTGATTGTTTCAGTATCACACGACAAGAAACCTAGGATAAACAGAGATGGCTTTCATTTAACATGCACGTATCACAAAACGGTGGGTGTCCTGTGCAGGATGATAGTAGTTACTGCGACAACTCTAATCCTCTGGGATTATTAACGTACTAGAAATCAATCCTTTGATTAAGCTGTGGTCAGAACCTATTGTTGATTTTTCCATGAATGTATACATGCACAGATTGTATTAAAGTCAAATGTACATTTCCTACTAGTTTTTGGCCTTTGCTCACCTTATTTGCAAGCTTCTAACTCAAGTATTAATGGGAATATAAAAAAGCTCAAAATAGTTACGCTTGTCTTCAAAAACCGCAACAGTATTAATATTTTTAAGGTGTTCTTTTCGCCAGGGTTATCATTAGATTCCATCGACCGTAGCCCCTTCGGACACCTCATGAAGTTTTCCCTTTACTAATTAGAGTTAAGCACTGCCCTTTGCAGATTAGGGTTAAGCACTGCCTTTACGTATATACTGATTAGGGTTAAACACTGTTTCGAAACTGGTTAGGTTCTTTTTTTTGGGTTGGGGTTGATGCTATATGTAGTTAAATTGTTTTTCCGTCCAGCAAATTCTCAGTGGCCTAGTGGTTAGCGTAGTGTATTGGACCATCTGGGTCGTGGCTTCGAATCCCACTGTCTTTCATATGATTTTTTTCTTTCAAATTGAAGAGACATGCACTTTCATTAACATTTCCAGTTTGAAATATCATCTAAGTGTGATATAAAAGCAGAAAACGGATCTAACTTGTGTAATTTTCATGAGGGGAGAAAGGGTCTACGGCCGATGGGATCTAATGCTGAGCTTTCACCAGCAGCGACCTTGCGCCAGATATCTAATCGTGTCGTTGAGGGCATAATTATAAACTATAAATTCGTCAATTAGTCCGGACAAAAAAGTCCCTTCATAAAAATGTCTTCCAATGCCAGCAAAATGACCCCAGTCCTGGGAAAGGTCTCCACTCGCTGACTTCGCCTTCACAAGAATTCCATTCACGTAAACTTTGGCCAACATGGCGTGCGAATCATACGTGACGGCTATGTGCGTCCAGTTATGCGCTGGAATGCAGGGAAGGGTGACGACATTGAAAACTTCCTTGTCATTTTCTTGGTGGTGATACCAGATAACCTTCCCATCCTGCACTGCGAAGTCGTACTGATCGTGTTTGTGATCTGAATGGCTACCGATTGTGTTGAATATTTCGTGACGACCCCTGCGAAAAATTGCCCAGGGAGGCAAAAGATATGAATCATTTTTTTAGGAGCGAACAAAAGTGAAATTCGTAGCAGGGCAAAACAGTTTACTGTTGGGAGGTTTGAAGAAAGCGTGAATTATACTCTAATTCAAAACTGGTTAATAATTTATGAAGGAAAAAACAAAATTTTAAAATGTCTTTTTATCTGATAGAGACACGGCTAAACTTTACGTCCAATTTTTTAGACCAAAATAACCTCAAATCTTAAATATGGTGCAAGATTGAGCTGATCTATATCAGAGATTTTGAAGCCGTTCAAAAAACTCGCAGTCGTGTATTATCAAGTTTAAAAACTCTCGGCTTCGCGTCGAGTTTAATACACTCCTGCTCGTTTTTTTAAACAGTACAAAATCACTTGTTTTGGCTTCCATTGCATAGTGAAATCCAGAGATCTGATTGTCAAAATAATATGTGATTAAATAGGTTTGTAACAAATTTCTGCGCATAACTTATTCCGGAACATGATCAATCGAACGCACCCTGAAAAGATTTCGAAAAACGAAAATAAGGTTTTTTACTCTTGGATAGTCTGAGGTGTGGGGCAGGCGATGGGATAGGTTGAGAAGACGACAAAAAGGTAGATTTCGCAAAGACAGCGTAACCTCAAATAAGAACGCCAAAGCGCGCAGAAAGGACTGAACCCGACTTCCGGTGCTCAGTATTCGTCCATTTGGTCTTAAGATCTGCGCGCGCCATAGTCTCTGCCGCCACGTTGCCTTTGCTGAATCTGCTTGATATTTAGACCACCCCCACAGAAACTTGATAAATGCTTCATGACCCGGCTCAAATTACGGACTAACCTGTAAATTTGGTAAATGAATGGGGAAGGGTGAAAACCATAAGGTCCAGGAAGTCAAGCAGAAAGTTACTCAATGATCAAGCAACAATAAAATAACCCTACTTGCTAGAAATCATGACAAGTATCATTATACTAAAAAAAAAAAGGGATTGAATACACCATCTCTTGCTAAGGGACATCGCGTGGTTTAACTTGAATTGAATTGTTTCTTATCAGGGAGTTATTCCGTGGAACCTAACAGGCCGAATATTTTTGCAAACCGTATACAGTATCTCCACCAAGTATAAGCATCAATATTACCGTACCTGTTTGTTTGTAGTTTAACCCATACTGATATAGTGATGGCTTTTTGAGGTTTCTCCCTGAACGAATCTCCAGGCAGCCTTATTTGTCCCAAGGTCATATTAACGGCCTTGCCACACGTCCCATTAAGAGACGTAGTCGTCCCATTGATAGCTAAGCCATTGTTCGCCAGACCCGACTGGTCATACACCGTTTTACCAGTGAATAGGTCAAAGCCGTAGTGAACCACTGCTCTGTGATAATTGCACGTCTGTGCCAGCAGGGCGATTTCGTTTTGTCTGAGGGGGCGTTCGAATAAATAAAACTCGTCGATAACGCCATAAAGCGGATTATTTTCCACCCACTGTCCGTCAGCTGCTTTTTCGTAAGACTTTCCAATGCTTACTTTACCCACCCAGTCCTGAAAGAATCAAACAGACGACCAGGTTAGTTCAGTTGAGAGAGCGCCGGTCTGCTGGACGGAGTCGCGGGTTTAAACCCCGCTCGAACCTTGCCTAGTTTCTGTACGGCGTTTTACCAATCCCTTTCGGTCTATTCATTTCGGTTGGACCTCGTGACCCGAAACGCTTTGACCGCGCGGAATAATGAGGCCTAGGGACTAGGCAAGGCTGGATCAAAACTCAGGGCAACACTCAGGGTCTTTAAACTAGTAATAGTTGACACTACAGCTGCCCCGGCTCTGTATGTTGTCAACGAGGTTGTTCAATTGTATCCATGGTTTTTGTGTAGTTCTTTGAAATATACCAATTTCATATTCCATACAATGGGTGAGATAAAAACAGGATAGGCAAGGTTCCATGCAGCGTGGCCGAGTGGTCAGTGCGTTGGACTCGCAATCCGGCGGTCTCGGATTCGACTGGTCCCGCTCTGGCCACTTGCTTCATTAGTTCTCAGTGGTCCCGAGTTCAAATCCTCGGCCACGCTTGTATATAGCCAACTGGTTACCTCCTGCCAGTTGGAGTATTAATCCTGTTATGTTATATTTAAATCATTTGTTTCTAAGTATTTGAGTGGATTGCCTGTATACTAGCTGGATAAGCTAAGTACACTTTCCGCAATAAACAAGCCTTTAAACCTTTTTTTAAAACCTTTTTTAAAAACTTATTCATGTCGATTTACGCAGCATTGTTCAAACATTCTCGGTTTCGAGAATTTTTTTAAACAACAAGAAAAGAGTTGATTTGAAGTTGTAGATTTTCTTGCACTAATAACATACAGTTCATTTTATTAGCCGGAAAGTAAGGTTTAAAAATTGAACATTTGATCAATTCACGTTCGCATTCTATTAATTTATTTTTTAACTATTGTTAGAGACGAAAGTCTGCTTCCCGAGAAGTGCGTAAACCTTATTGCCGTAATCGAGGAAATGAACTGATACGACATGTGACAGACATGAATTCTGCCAAGACAGTCTTGTTCTTTGCCATGATATTCTGTAAAAACTAAAAAACTAATAAACAACGAGTGATTTACCTGTGACAGAATTCCCGAGCCCGTAAACTCCTCTTTCTTCAGCACACCATTTACATAGATCTCCGACCTGCCTCCAGACGCTGTGTAAGTACAGCTTATATGAGTCCAGGTAAGTGCAGGTACCACTGGGTTATTTGTCTCCGCGCTGAACACGGTCTAAAGCAAGTTAAGAAGAGCAATTTTGTACATAATAAGTATAAAAGGTTTTTTCAAAAATACCATAATACTTTTTGTTGTCCCTCCAAAATTTTGCATAGGCATTGTTTTCAAATTCTCTTGCGGCGATTGTAAGTCGCAAGGGAAATTGAAAACAATGCTTATGAAAAATTGTGGAGCGACAGCACTGAGTATTATGATATTTTTGACGAAAACCCCATTCTTAAGGCTGATATAACAAAGCCCTTTGTAGTTTCCAATTTTCAGTATAAAGCCAAGGTGCTGCAGTTTTTTTTCTCTCTGAACGGTCAGTGTTTTGGTGAGAGGGTCGTGAATTAGCGATATTATATAGATATTTTATAGGCAGTTAGGCGTCTAACATAATGGGAGAAATATTGGGCAGTATTGTTAAGGATCGACTAAGCCACCTTTAATGCAAGTCTCTTTAAGAAATAATTTCTTATGAATACAACATCATCTCTTCTTGGCAAAGTGTTTGTAAAAAGGCAAATTTCTTTTGGCATTTCTTTGAAAAATGAATAAAGGTAAGTTAAACAAAAGATATTTGCCATTGCTACCTAACAAACAGAAAAAAAGCGAAATATCGCATCTCGTGTTTTAAAAAAGATGTATACAAAGTGAGCTTATGTTTAAAATTATTACATAAAGGGAATCTTTTTCAGAACACTGTTCCGTAAATACAGTACGAACACTTGGTTACTAACGCCACTTTGTTTAACATATTCATGATGTCTCGATCATGGTTCGATTCCAACGCTAATAATATACATACAATAATTCGTGCAATCTGATTGGTGATGAACGTGTTAATTTATCCTAAATGCTGTGCAAAAATGTGAAATTGAGCGCAGAATGTTGAAATTGGTGCAAAAAGGTGAAATGCACACGGATAAAATTCAGAGGCCAGGCACATAAGGCTTTTACTTAAAGCACTGTCTCACGAGAAGGTCGTTGTTTGGTTGGCAACTAAAAGGCGACCGGCTTAATCTCATTTAATTTGTCGTGCTCCTTGAAAGTGCTACTAATATTTATTGTCACTGCCACTCTAAAGTCACCAGGTTTGCTTCACCTTCTTGAAATACATGATGTCGTTCTTGCTGGTATCCATCACGGTCGTTGTAAAGATCTGGCATTTTGCCTCCTGATCGTTTCTTTTCCTCGACATTAGTTTATAGTTAAGTTTGGACGCCCTGTGAGAAAGTAGTGACATCGACCAATACTCTTTTCACAACAAATGGCGTATTAACAAGAAAGAAAGCTGGATTTCCTGACTGCTTGGTGAACATTAAGGTGAGAAATAATGCAGGTATTTTGGTGAAAATCCATGGAAAATATTCCAAGCTTGTCCAGCATTTTACTAATACATACAAATTAATTAATAAAATACGAATTTCATATTTTCGAACTGTGGGATGTGGAGAATGCAGAGAACCTCATCACAGTTACATACTCAACTTATGCAGTTACGCAAAGAAAGCCTGAAAAGATTCAGTTATGCTTGCCTGGATTCGAGCCAGACCACCGCGATACCAGTGCAACACTCTAACGAATTGATTTAGCAAGCCAACTGGGAGCTGGTCATCAAATTGGTTCGTGATATACGCCACTTGCACATCTCCCATAATGCACCTTATTTGCCCCCCCCCCCCCCCCAATTTTGCATAAGCTTTGTTTTTCATTTCTCCTGGGTATTACAACCATCCCAAGAGAAACTGAAAACAATGCTTATGCATAATAATTTTGGGGGGCAAATAAGGTGCATTATGGGAGATGTACAAGTGGCGTATACCCGGGAAAGATGAAGATGTAATGATGAATATATGAATTTCATATATTTGAACTGCGGGATGAAGAGAGACATGCAGAGAAGATCACCACATACAGTTAAATAGCCTAAAAAACCCTTCATGCTTTCATGATAAATACAATGGACTCCATATTTTCTCCTTTAGCAACGAGGGGGGTATGATGAAAATAGTTTTTCTTTTTTATAATAAATTTATTCGGCCAGAGCCGTTTAAGGTCAATGCTTCGTTCAGGACAAACCATTTTAAAGTATATCCAACACTTACATTGGCACATGCGCACGCGCTTGGGTTTGCTTTTTTGCAGTTCAAAGATAAGATTTCTTGTGCTTGTATTTGCACTTTGGTTTCCTCGCTCTTGTGAACAATAGATTTTGTCTTGATAATAATAATAATAATAATAATGATAATAATAATAATATGACAAAAATTTATACTTTTATTACTTTTCATGCCACTGATCGCTATCTTTTTTTATCCGACGTTGAGGAAGATTGATCTTACATGGTATTTTTGTTACGGTCTTGCACTATACAATAACAATAGCAATAATGATAAATCATAGCAAACAAACAAAAAACAGCAACAACAACAATCAAGGTAAACTAATTTTTTACCTGCGATTTTTCGTTCCGATGGAACCACCTCACTCGCCCGTCCATGATTTCAAGTGAGTACTGGGCGCGAGTATTCCACGGATTGTCTGGATTGCACGTGCTAAATATGGTTTGCTGTCCACGATTGGTATCAAGTTTGAGCCACAGCGCTATGGTAACACTGAACAGCGGTTTCCTTTTTACCAGCTGACCGTTGATGAGAATGTTACCTGACAAATTTTTTAAATACGTCAGATCTTTCCTTTGGGTAACGACTTCATATTAGGCGAGATTTAGGATCTGTAATTTACAGACTCTACAGTATTACCCGCGTAATAATAATAATTTTTTTTATATAGTTCTCTTTCTTCGGGAAACAAAATAGGCCCCTGACAAAGGATTTTAGTCAATCTATGATTATAGTTTTTTTTAAATTTTTAACAAGCAAATAAAAAGGCAGTTGAAGTGGTTTAAATGTCGAAAAACTACAACTAAACCACATTTTGATGGTACTGTTTTCAAGAAAGATACCAGTGAAAAATTGAACAATCATGGAACAAGATCAGGGAACAAAAAATGTCTCAGTGACTTTGTCTTAAGATACCAACCCTTTTATTGGATAGAAAGATTAACCACTCTTTGTCCGTTGGTTACTTCGAATTTCCTTTTTTTCTTGAACAAGACCTTGTTATAGTAAGTAAAGCTTTTCATCAGCAAATAGGGTACTATGTCACCTTTAAATACTTAACTTTATTATGTGAGCAGCCCATGTAAGAAATTGGGGCCAGTCTAGAATAATTCCTCTCTATTCACTGTAAAATCCCGCCAAAAGACGATTCAATTCTGAATCTTTCTTCGAATCATAAAGACCACTGAGGTAAAATATCGTAGATAGCGTTATGGCGCCTTGTAATATCCTCATTTTCACTCACCTCCATGTAGCTGAAGACCATTCCCACAATTCCCGCTGGTCTTCGTCACAGTGGCGAGGCTGGTGAGCTCACCATTATTTCCGCTTCCGGAATCATCATACACTTGATTGCCTGACACGCGGTCAAACCCAAAGTAGAACACTTGGCCTGTACTCGCTAAAGCGACAAGAAAGCAAAGATATAAATCGATTTTTTAGCGCTTTATCAAGCGCTGAAAGACATCGTGGTTTTACCGCTCTCACCGGATACATAAGTCAAACGTTACATCCGCTACTTATATTTTTTTATGTAAGGTAGGTAATAATGGTACATTTGTTTGAATTTAATGAACTTCCTCGTTTTTTATGTTTTACAAAAAAGAAAGTAAAAGCTTGTTGCTAAAAACTTTCCCAAGTAAGAGATAAAGTTGATTCTTAACTTGGGGATTTTCTTAGTAATCGTCAATCGATTCTTAAAATATTAAATAAAATCAAGGTGATGAAATATTACTATGATACACGAAAAATTTTCAAGGTGACAATAACTTCGGAGTACATTGAAAAACGAAAGGAAAGCAATAAATAAATGTGAATCTATGATTAAATTTACTGTTCAATTGAAGGCTGGCGGATCCAGGAAAAGGGCCCGGGGCCCCCCTTATTTTTAGACCAAAGTGAGGCCCTAAGGGCCGAAAAATAACTTTTTGGAGACCGCTCCCCTTATCTTAGGGTCTAGATGACCGTACCCCCCGGATCCGCCACTGTTTGTACGCATGTTCACTCACGAGTTTTAGCTGTACCGAAGTTACAATTGTCGTAAAGTGTTTTGACTTCAAATGGTGACAGCTCCCTGCTGTACATGTACACTTCATCCAATGTATCGATGTCAGTCACCGATCCCTGGTGTTTGCCAAATGCTGCATAGCTGTCCCAGTCCTCTGACAGTCTTCCCGACCCAGGCCCCTGTTTGTTTATGTTCCCGTTGATATAGATCTTGGCCTGGCCGCTTTGAGCACCATAGGTTACTGCGATGTGAATCCACTGATCTGAGAAGCACAATAAATATACTGTGTTTTGTATAAATCTATGAATGATTGAATGAGGGAATCTAACACGGTCAACTCATCCGGACTTAAAAGCACTATTTCTATACAAAACTAAAACTACTATAACTTACAATATTAAAAAACCTTGTTAAACTTAGAGCCTGCTTTACATAAGTGCCAGCCAGCCCTGAAGGCCCTGAGAGAGTTCGCCTACCGCGGCTCAACAGGAAGGCTATTCCAAAGAACAGCTCCAGAGAAACTGAAACTATTTTTCATAACGTTTGTTTGGGGAAGAGGAATAGCGAGTTTGCCGTTAGTGTCTCTCAAAGAGTACTAAGTGGTGATACTTTTCTCATTAGCTGTTCCCACATAAGATACTCAATAATGCAACGTTTAAATGACAACTTGCGATCCAGGTTTATATTTCAATATATTATTGTTTTGCAGTTTTCGGCCCCTTGTTATGATAGAGTGCAGGCTCGAACGTCACCAAATGTTATTATAGCCAAAAACCGGAGGAATTACCGGAGGAATCTGTAATATTTTAGGCTTCCACCAAGGATTTATTCCGTAAATAATTCAAGATACGCACAAGATGGCGAATTAAAATTAAAGCACATGGCCCCCAGCATGCAACAGGGACTTTCTAACTAGCAACCGGAAGTCTGATACAATGAACAACTAATTATACAGAACCTGCTAATGCGATTCAGTTATATATATATATCTTGCAATCTTTTGAGTTCAATGTACTTAATAATTAAGTTTTTTAAACCAAGATTTCTTGTGTCCACGTGTAATCCTCTAACGGTCCTTACGGCTTGAAAAGTGGTTCATTGCCAGGAATCAAGCACTTGTGCCAGGAGTTATGCAAATTATTTTCTCCATTCGAGGCCCGTAAGTATCCTCCTCCACTCTTCTATTATTCGCTCAATTTGGTCGTCAATGGTTAAGAAATATCAAAGATAAAATCATTTACATAAAAAAGAACAAGTTGAGGCACATGACTTACTCTCCGTGACTATGGGATCGGTGGTCACTTTAAACAACTCTTTATCACTTTCATCATCATGACTCCAACTTACGGCTCCGTTATTAATGGTCAGCAGATACTGGTCATGTTTATGCGCCGAGTGTCCTCCGATCGTGTCAAACAAATAATGCACTCCTTTCACAGAGGTCACGTTTATCCATAATGCTATTGTTACGCCATCAATTGGCTTGTTGCGGAAGGTTTTGCCGTCAAGTTTCACGTCTGCTTGACCGCCGCTCAGCTGCACGCCATCTCCGCAACTTCCCTTAGCAGCTATAGAAAATTGAAATGAATCGTTCGACAAACTTTTGTTAATTTATCTCTAGGAATAGGATTTTATAGGCTTCTTAGTAGTCACACTATGTGAGTTAGTGCACAAAAAGTGCGTTACGAGGGTTGTCTGTTCACATGGCTATTCCTCTTGCTCAGTGAAATGCAGTGAGAGGGAGGAAAATGCTTAGCGACCAAATTCGAGATAATTACAAATAATTAGCAATTATTGGACGAGGTTGAGCAAAATATCGTGATTTGTCAGTGGCGAGCAGATCGATTATTTGCCTCAGCCTTCGGCTTCGGCAAATAATTGATCTGCGAGACACTGACGAATCACGATATTTTGCGATAACCGAGTTCAATAATTGTTTTATCATTCGATCCCTGAGTTTGTTTTTTAATAAATAATATCTTTGGAAAGCGGTTAGCGCGCGCTGCCGATCACAGAAACGAGCAAGGCTTGGTTTCATCTACGCATGAGCAGAATAGTATTTGCAGCCAAAAAAAGTTGAACGACATTGCACATGAGCACACCATTATTTGTAGGCAGTTATTTGCAGGTCACGTAGTGGGTTCTCGGCCAATGAAAAGGAAGAAACATTTGCATCGAATGATAATCAATGTGGTTCGCGCAATACTCACGAGGCGGTGGAGGAGGTGTCGGCTGGCCTGGCACCGCAGGTGGACCTGGCATTCTGGCGTGGTTCATAAGCCCTGAATCATCAAGAAACTGGGTACCACTTTTCTTGTCAAAGCTCAAATGCAAGACCATCGTGCTCCTTGGCCCTTGACATTTTTGTATAAGTGCTTGGAGTTCGGGTTCAGCGAGTGTTTTGTTGTAGATGTAGAACTCATCTATAAAGCCTTCCAAGCGACCTCTACCGCCAAATTCACCAATTCCTGTGTATGAGGATAAAAATACGTTCTTAAAATATAGAAAATATAGTTATTAGCCGAATTGAATAAAGTTTCGTTCTCGTTATATCGTTGAAGTCATATAGCTTAAATTTGATTCCGCATTTCTGTCCGTCCACGTTTGCTTGCTTTGAACTCTTGTTAATTCATGGAATTCCTTCCTGTTTCCTACGTTGTGCTCGCTAGTCTTATTACGGCGGTTTAACGTTAGTTTTGTCTTTTACACGAAAGGGGATATCTCTTCATCAATGACTAAGCTAAGGTTTTCGGCCTCTCAGATTTATTCCACCTACCAGCATATTTAGACCAGTCCCGCGACAGGAATACACCAGGGTCAGCGGACTCTTGTTTGCTCAATTTACCATCAATATAAATCTTAGCACTACCTCGCAGACCATCGTACATTGCGGCCACATGGAACCATTTGCCATTGGAAAGAACCGGTCCGTCAGTTACAATGCTAAACACTGTAGAACCGTTTTCGTTTCGATGAAACCAGCGTATTCTTGCGTTTTCTACTTCTAGCTGATACTGGGCTAAAACATAAAATGAAAAACTTGTGATTATTCTTGAAATTCTATAGCCAAGAAGAACGCTACCCAAATGGATCTCGTGTGGAACTGACGCTAGCTTCTTATGCGTGTAGGGAAGGTAAAATTCTCCCAACGCTGTACCTGGGCAAGAGAGAATAATGGAACAAAGAGATAAAGCCCAGTATAGCCCTTGGGATGTGCGAATTGTACCAAAGTTATTTTTAGACCACTTAAACGCTGAAAAATGAATTATTAAGATTTGTCAAGCTAAAGGGAGAATCAACAGCACCATCATAATATTTCGTGTATTGTCTGCTTTGAGGCAGTGGCGTGTGGACTTGATAACGTTTCAAATAATCAATTAAAATACGCGACCGTCTCTGGAATTATTAAACTTTCGTTTAATTACAATCGCTAAAAATGACTTAAGTGAAATTCACATATCCCGGCCAACGTCCTTAGATTCCTCATACAAGATACTACTGCGACGCTGTAAAATGGATTTAATATATTTTTGCGGTCTCAGGTAAGGAAAGCTGAAAACATGCACTCACGGTCCCCGTGATTAGACCTTGGCGGTCCTCCGATTGTCTCAAACAGAACTATTGTCCCAGATGTGTCCTTTAGCTGAACCATCATAGCAATCATAACTTCCATGTAGGGGATACCTGCATTGATCATAAAAAAAGGCTTTATTTGAGTGTCGATGTATTTAGCATGAAAGTACTAATTGGGAACACTATTCTTACGTCTCCAACTGTAGTTTAAGTGGTCATTCGAGCCACGAGAAGGTCTAGCCTCTTGCAGGGCAAAGGAAGTACCTTTGTTTCTCAGTTATTTTCAGACTCTGAGTGTTAGACTCTGTAGTCAAGCGTTGTACCGACTGAGCTAATCCTGCCTCGGTTAAGAGTCAAATAGATGTTTGTAGTAACCCTGTAGTTTTCATTTTCGGCCTCTTAGAATTTAAGTTGAGAATCAGTGCAAGTAGATTAAGAAACCCACCTGGCGGGAGGCAAAGTGGTTTTCTTTAGTTATTTACTAGCGTGGTCGAGGATTGGAACTGGGAAACACCGAGAAAAAAAATCCAGCTAGTTATCAGGGTAAAACTCGAAGCCGGAGCCCGTTTCCTGAAAGTCCCGATAACTTTTTTGGCCCTTAGGCAAATCTTAAAACCTGTTGAATAGCACAGATAGTACCATAGTTTCTAGCTCATAAACCAGTCAATTTTGCTTCGTCAGCTGATAGTTTCGTTGTATTCTTTTCAAAATTATTGATCTTTAATGCAAACACGACTAACACAAAACAGCCGTCCTGGCCCGAAAAGTTACTGGGACTTTCGGGAACAGGCCCCTGGACATCAAATTGCGAGTCCAGCGCTCGGACAATTCGGCCATGCTGCCTCCCATAAAAACGTTATGCCCCGTTGATAGATAGTAAAACAGTCCATCTAGGTTATTGCCAGTAGGATAGGCCTTTTAAGCAAATCAAAATACTGGCAAATACTGTTATTCCAGTTAAAAGTGCTCCTTTTAATCGGTCCTCCGTGTGTCATTTATTCTTTAGTGGGCAAGTCAGCCAATAAATGACTGAGTAATAAGCTAACCTGGTCTCTCACAGATCACTGAAGGTTGCACTTGGTTGAATGAGTTGGAGCCCACACGCACAGATTAATGAAAGTTTTAATTGGTTGATTGACTCGGTGCCCGCACGCTATGAATCTGTTCATAAACTGCCTTTGCGTGTTGACTCATTGATATCCTGCTACGTGTCTCAGTCCTTAGAAGATTTCATTATAAATGCATCAAAGAAGGTGAATGTAACTTACCAACGAATTTCGATCCATCTATTTCGACACCACCGCCACAACACACTTTAAGACACATACCACAGCTTCCAGGTACCTTGTCCAGCAAGGCGTTACTGAGGGTGGCGTTGTTATTGTGCTGTGAGTCATCGTAAAGTCGCTCACTATTGTACCGGTCAAACCCAAGGTAAAAGACTTGGTTGTAATCCTCTGGAATGAAATAGATGATGGACCAAACTTGAGCTCAGATTAGCTAAGCTGCGTAAGTGAACCCTGCTCATTCTTAACTAATTTATCCTTTAAGAGAGTACTGGAAAGAGTTGGACGCTACCAGAAGCTTAGCCTGTCATCAAGCTTTCCATTTGGGGTTAGGGGTTACAAGTCACGAGGACACGGCGATAGGAAAAATGAGGGTTATCATTAGATCCCATCGACCTCAGCCCCTCGGACACCTCATGAAATTTACACAACGTAACTTTCCCCTTTACTAATTAGGGTTAAGCACTGCCTTTTACAGATTAGGGTTAAGTAGGGCTTTGCAGATTAGGGTTAAGCACTGCCTCTACTGATTAGGGTTAAGCATTGTTTCGAAACTGGTTAGGTTCTTTTTTGGGGTTGGGGTTGATGCGGTATGTACTTAAATTGGCCACTTAAATTATTTCATTTCCATCCAGCAAATCCTCATGGGTCTAATACTTAGCGCAGTATACTGGACCATCTAGGTCGCGGGTTCGAAACCTACTGTCTTTCATATGATTTTTTTTCTTTCAAATTGAAGAGACTTGTACTTTCAAGAACATTTCCAGCTTGAAATATCATCTAAGTGTGATATAAAAGCAGAAAACAGTTCTACCTTGTGTAAATTTTATGAGGGGAGAAAGGGGCTACGGCCGATGGGATCTAATGCTGACCAAGAATGAAAGGGGGAAGTCGGCTGCCTTTCTCTCGCCGATTTTTACTCTCTTTTTCACCGCACTAAGTACCCTGGTTCCAGGCTACCAAAAAAGCGCCTAACGAGAAGACCGCAAACATATGAGAAAGTTAGTAGGCAAAACTGAGGAATGAATGAAGAGTAGGGAAAATGAAGGGAGATTGAAACGAAAGAAAATTTGATTGTGATAGATCTTTTTGAGACAAGTGGTCAGCCGCTTTGCAAACTTCTCTGAACTAAAGGAAGGCTTTTACATGAGAAAAGAGGTGACTCCTCCAGGATAATTTAGTACATCAAAAAATTAATATACTTGTGATGTCATGTCAAAACGATCTATAACTTCCATAGCTATATTTGTGAACTCTAACTGAGGGTGGGGACACCAAGCCATTCTAAAAGACGGTATAAGAAAAGGTTTATAAGACGACACAGATGCGGGAATTACAAGGAGATAAAACTCCTTACGTCACAGAACTTAACCTTTAGGGATGAAATTAAAAGATGCTCACTCACGTGTTAGCCCCGCCCAGGCGGCTGCCACACCCACTAAAAACACAAGACACACACATCCCATTGGCATGGCTGGACAGTCCTCTCTTCAGTATCTGATGACTTGAGATTTAAGTAGGCAAATATTGTCCTCGTGACTGAAACAAAACAATTTATAAAGTTAAAGAACTAAAGCACACACGTATCAATTTAGGTTTCCGGGAAACTTCCCACCTACCCCTCCCCTAAGCCATCATTTTGCCATAAGGGAGAAGTGTTAATATTAGCTTGGGGGAGGGGTAGGTGGGCAGTTTCCCAGAAACCTAATTGATTCGCACACACAAAAAGCAAATAGCTGAGTGGTATAAGCACGTGGATTAGTACTATCCAACGTTTGGGTTCAAGTCCAACTACAATAACTAGCCGGAGCTGTATAGTGTTGGTCCTGTGCACAATTATTCGCAAGCGTGTTTGTAAATAGCCAAGAAGACTGCCTTCCGCCAGCTTGGGTTCATATACGTTTGCAAATGTTGCATTTAACTCTCTCTACTGATAGTCGTCCAAATTTCGTAGTAGAATATATCGGATGAAAAGCTTTTTACGCTTGTTTTGTATTACTGATCGAAAACTCAGAGGCCATAAGGGCGAGAGGAATAATTGTTTTAGTACCATCCAAGTAGCTGGTAAAAAATATCGAGACAAAACAACTTTAGGTAGCAAAACGCGATTCAGCCGCCATTGTGTTTGTTTTCAAAGCCGGCGCTTTCAACCAATCAGAGCGCAGCATTGATAATAGAGCATTAGTTGGAATTTACTAAACAGAGATAACCTGCGCCACACCCTGTAAACCGCCTGTGCCGATGGTCCAGACGATGCGTTGGCCGGATGCAACGCAGGCTATGAACTTTTAATACCTCTATAGAATGAGATAACTTCAAAATCTGCATTTGTTTAATCACTGTGCCAGCTGATTTTATTTTTTGTTTCACTCCTTTGGTCGCTGACCACACAAGCATTGCATATGTTTAACTAGGATAAAGCAATGCAGGAAAGGATAGCGCCATTTACAAAAAGAAAGTGTATTCACGTACGTGTATTTGTAGGGAATGCCGGCCAGTCGTGCGCACATTACAAAGATCATTAAGACAGGGGTGTAACCCTGAGCAATGATTACCCTAAATTTCTCTTACTTTCATGTGAGGTTGATTGAACTTCCTCAGCAAATAACGAGGGTTATACGTTAATGTAGCGCGTAAAGGAGAGTGAACAGTTATCTGTGTGATTCACTTTCGATAAGAGTACATTTGTGCTTCTCCCAGAATTCAATTTTCAAACTAAAGAAGATGAATATTTTGCTTCCTTTTTTTATGCGATTGTGATTAGGAAGCTGAGACTATGCTCACATACACAGGATAGCTTTTGCGTCGGCACAATAACCATACCAGATATGGCCTCCATCCGCACATAAGAACCGTGATTTCGGCGCGAGTTGTAACGGAGCGAAAACCGCCGATCTCTAAAGGGTATCGGCAGGTGTTCATATATACTACACGAAAAGCTATCCGTTTAATATAGTGTGAACATAGCCTGAGGGTTGATATCCACTGTCGCCTAATTGTTCCGTGCGAACGCACGTAAAATTTACTCGCGTAAATGAAAAAGAGGTAATGTATGAAAGGCCACGCGTAAACGTAAAAGTTGAGCTATAGGTTTTAACTTTTACGCGAGACCTTCCATAGATTGCCTCTATTTTATTTACGCGCTTAAAATTCACGTGCGTAACGCACGTAAAAATTACGCGACAGTGGAAATCAACCTTGAGTTAACCTTTAGCCATTTAGTTATTCCTGATTTCTAGGATAAGCTATTTGTTATATTCTTATGAATAATTTTGATGTTTCTCCCGTAAAACTATTTTAGATTTGCTAGATAATATCCCCCACTGATTGGTACGGTTGAGAAACAGGCTTCACTATTTGACAAACGTTTAAATCGTTATTTAATTTTAAGGTATTCTTATTCAAAACATCACAAATCTAGCATCATGATGTCTTTTTGAGATCCAGTCAGTTTGTTTATGTTGTCTTCCAGAAGCTAAATCAAAATATTGTTAGGATTATTGACAGATCGCAAGAAAAAGAAAAATGGTCTCGAGGCCTTCGAGTGTTGATAAAAGTATCGTTAAGCTTTGAACAGTAAACCGCGATAGATCATGGTTTTTTGATGGAATAAAAAGTGCTGGTTTTTTAAGTCAGTATACAGCAACTTATTCAGTGGTATGGGTTGCCTGAACATACAAAACGCAGGTTGAACACTAGTCAAACAATGGAACCACAGGAAATCACATTTGGATCCAAGTCCGGTACCCTAAAGTTTTAATTATGACGACGATTTAAGTAAAAAATGGAAGAGAACGGATAACCATTTTATATATTCTTAATACGTGGCTTAAAGACCACTACACGGAAATATATGGCTTTAATATCAAGTTTAAAATTTTGAAGAAAACTTGATTTAAAAATTTCCAAGGAGTAGGTGGCAAATGAAACCTTAATTAGCTTGACCTTCACAGCAAGTGTAAACTTGTGCAATGAATCTTTATTTTTTCAAGGAAATATGAAACTTCAGCTGAACTAACCTTTTAGGGCTTTTTCGACGCGCTCATGATGAAATAAGTCCGTCATGTTGGCTCCTTTATCACCATCTTTGATCTCGAAGGGAAAGGGCGAGTTTGTTAGTGCATGACGTCATAGTTTTGGAGCGCGCGCAACCGAAGCTCTTAAAGCCAAAAGACGGGTATTGTCGCCGATGGTACATCAACAAAACAACAGATTTAAAACAGGTTCAATTTCAAAATAACGTTTGCGTCGAAATGGAGAAGCCATGATCAATAGAATCGTTGGTGTGTTTTATCAAATTAAGGTCAGTTTACAGTCGGTAAGGAACTTTCAGGGACAAAAAATTAGTGCTTTAAGACAGCTTTATTCGTTGTTTAGCCGTGCTGAGAATACAATAATAATTTAATCTTAGGAAAAATACGTGAAAGTCATCTTAAAATGAATTTTTCTTTCACGATATGGGAATGAATTCAATAAAGATATTAACGGTTAACAAAGCTTTAAAATGATGAAATCGATACATTTCGCGGACAATAACATTATATATAAAGACGAAAATTCCCACCTCAAACGCAAGAAAACTTTAAAACATTTTTAACTGCCACAACTTGAGAACTTAGGTGGCAGATGTCTGCAAAGACCAGTCTAGTTAGTTTGGATTTTGGACCGCTTACAGAAAGGCACGAACTAAACGACGCATGGGATTGACTGAGGCAATCTGTGCACTATATTAGACAGCTTTGGGGTTGGCGAGAGAAACTGGTTGAACCTCCCCTCCCCCGCAACTCTCCTCCGCGTCCTATTTTGATCCGTTCAAGTCATGGGAGTTTAACGTAGCTAAATTCATTTTGATCCAGTCCAGTCAAATCCTCCATTCTTCAGTGTTCAGGGAAAGGAATCGTAACGTATCGTATACTTAGACTCCGCGTGTTGTAAAGTTGACTGCTTTTTTTTTTCAAATTTAACTTACAGCAAATTATTTTGATAAATGTTAGGGGAACCTCGCCCAAGACGAAAAAGAAGACTGTATGTAGCCCGATAAAACTTTTGAAGTACGATAAAACCTTTTTTAATGGAGTCATAGGAACACAGCCAGGCTACCCATAACCTGTCATAACAGTAAAATTCCGAAAATAGGCCCCTCCATGTATAGGCCCCTCCAAATATAAGTCCCCGAAACGGTAACGCAAAAAACTCTCCGTTAAATCGCCCCTCTAAATATAAGCCCCCGGGGGCTTGTACTTGGAAAATTGCCCTCAAATACAAAGTAAAAAAAAGCAAAAACTGACAGTAAGGCTGTAAGGCTAGTACCCTGCTAGCAGAGGCTTTTCCCTTGTGTTTCTCAGCGTTGTACTGCCATTCTCTTCGCGGTTTTGGTTGCTCGCGTTTTGTTTTGGTTGTTTCTGTGCCGAGGAAAATACCTCTGCCGACAGCCGCTTGCGATTCCTGTTGAGCATGCGCTGTAGATACCTCCAAGATCTAGGAGGTAATCACATGACTAAACCGGTTGTGGAACCGGTTTTATCAACTCACTCATCTTTTATGTACTATTTTGCTGTGCAAAAGTGAGCCCGCTATATCGACATGGCGAGTGCGAGTCATTCCCGTGGGAAATTTGACTCATGAATACATGAGCAAACTCCGGCGGCGGCATCGTATTACCGACACGTGACAGAAATTCCATGGTAACCGCATTTTCATCTCGCGCATGCTCAACAGGAATCGCAAGCGGCTGTCGGCAGAGGTCTTTTCCTCGGCACAGAAACAACCAAAACAAAACGCGAGCAGCCAAAACAGCGAAGAGAATGGCAGTACAACGCTGACAAACACAAGGGAAAAGCCTCTGCTAGCAGGGTATAAGGCTAGCCCAATCGGTTTTGAAACGCAAATTTCCCTCCGTAGATAAGTCCCTCCGAATATAAGCCTCTCCAAAAATAAGCTCCTTAAAAAGGGCCTTTGAAAAATATAAACCTCGGGGCTTATTTTCGGAATTTTACGGTAGCTGTCTGAAGTTCCAGTTTCTTCCCGTTTAGTAAACAAATAAAGATTGTTTTGATATTCTTGCTTAATCTGAATTTACGGCAGTTTAGTGGCCATTTTAAACGGAATTTTTAGAGTGCGACACTATTAGAAATAGACTGAGATCGGTTTCCAACAATTTTAAACCAATTTTAAACGAGTCCGCATTCATCTTATAAGAGGAGCTCTGTGCTGCCGACCCGAGTGATGTACGACTACATTATAGTTACGGACTCTAACGAAGCAGAAATAAATCTCACTGAGTATAAAGGTATTTTGCCTGCAGATTAAACCTATTTCTTCATTTCCACATAGTGTTTGGTGTAACTCATTTCCACCTTCTTTGCGAAAATTTTCTTTCCTGGAATGCCTGTCTTAACATTTAAGAAAGCTAAGAGACAAATGGACGTGATTTACTTATGGTGTTTTCACTCACGTGGCCAGCATCTATGCAAATTTATTGGAACAAAACAAAGCGTTTGCATAAGAAAAGAGTTCAACTCCCAGAGGATTGGTTTGGGACACCAACATGGCCGCCGTTTCATTGTTTTGGGACACCAATATGGCCGCCGTGACGTCATGTGAAAACACTCTTAAGTCTAAATTACTTTTCACATTCGTTGTTTGAAAAATCCTGAAAAGCAAATCTTATGGATGTTGAAAAAAAAAAAAAAAAAAAAAAAAAATCTTATGGATGTAACCTCAGCAATGCTTTCAGAGCCAAAAGAACAAAAACGTTTCGAACTAAGATAAATTAATTTTTTAACAATGCTCTGAAGGATGACTTCCGACGAACATTATGTCTTACAATCATATTTTGTCCCTTATTCAAGATATTTTTTATTCAGACAACATCCAATCAACACCCGTCTTAACCAATGCCATTTCAAGATCACCGTTTCCCGTGTTTGGGTGTTAAACAAAAAATAGATAGTTCAAAATGGTTGGTTGATAACATAAGCTTATCCTTTACAGCTGCTACCACACAAATTTAAATAAATCAAATCCTAAAAGTCAAAATGAACATTTTTGAACGATCATAATGGACCCGCTTTTTTCATGAATCAATCTTCAATGGTTTCTTCGCTTGAAGTGGTGGGTTACCACTCTTTTTTCGGTATTTTCCTATGAAAAGAGCTTTCAAAAATTACTATTAATAAGAAAACTGTGGTTTTACCTTTAAATATTGCAATTATTGCTGTCATTTAAGGCTGGGACATAATTATTATTGGTTCCCTTCTGTTGCTATAGTTGGTAGTCTTTTTAGAAATGATAATGCTAACTATTGAAGACCACGCACTATCATCATTCAGTAAAAAAAAAAAAAACAGCCTCATAGGAAGCACAGAGAATTCTTACATTAATGTTTCGTATAAGGTAAATAAGAATTCGTGTAAAGGTGAACTGAAGTGCCATGTAGTTCAGTAGTACTTGCATGGATAGGCGTTAATTCAATGCGATTTGAAACAATAAAATGTGAGAATTGTATCAAGGCGAGTTAAATTCATTTATTCACTATAGAGAATTGCGATTACCGTATTTCTTGTTAAAAGTAACTTTTACCGCCTGTTCTTTGCCATTTCGTCAGTTCCATCATTCCGTTTTATGAAAAAGTAGGTCACATTTTAATACACAATGAACGCCGAAACGATCGAGTAATACGCGTTGCATGAATAACCAGCTTCTTCCTAAATTCCCCCTTTTTAAAAAATCTTTTTCATGTGAAAGGAATGACTTTTAACCATTGTTCTCTCCGTTTATCGCACTTGTGACCTCATGGGTTATTTTTGAAGAGATTAGATCTCAAACTGGTGTTTTTGATCAGCGGTTGAACGCTAAATAAGTTTTGCCGACAGTTTTGCCTTATAATGAATTGTTGCTGACCTAAAGTTCACAGACGCCTAGTGCAAGGTTTTTAAACTAAAATTGAAATGAGTGACTCAGCTAAGTGACTGCACGGTCAAATCCCCCTTTATTTTCAATCTATCAGGTAGGTTTTGTGATGATGCAGTGTTTGTCATTTTGAAATGGAGCAATATTGATGATTTTTAGGTTATAAACCCAAAAATTAGATAAAGTTGAGTAGAGGTTGAAAATGTTTTTTTCTTTGTAATTAACCTTGTTGTGGCAGCATTTTTAGCAACGATTTTATACTTTTTTTTCTTTCAAAAAAATGCTTTGCCAGTGTTATTTTCCACGAGTATTTCACGGTATACTGGTTACCCGGCTAATTTTTTTTATTGTCAGATAACATTAAAAACATACCGCTTATTACTTTCGGTTTAATTTTATTCCCCTAATACGTACTAGTTTGTTCGAGCCGCCGTTGAACTAATAGATTTGAAAAAAAAATTTTTTTTTCAAATTCACTATTTTTCTGTCGGTTGTAATGGAACGAAACAGTATTTTTTTTCCTGACTAAATTGTCCACTCCCTGGTTTGTTTTGACGATACCACACAGTCCATCTTTAGCTGTTGAAACATCACAGGATTTTCAGCATTTGTGGAAAAAAGGGAAATAAAGCCTGCAAATAGGGTTGGATGATAAAAATAATCTTTCGTTATTGATAATAACAAAACAACTTGAATAGCAGATTACGGCTTTAGCAGTGCCACCATTAGGCTATAATACCTTAGCAAATAGACTTGAAAAAAGGTATTTTGTGGATTTAATTAGAAGAATATTTTCTTTTTGTTAGTTGAAGGTTTCGGAAGCTTTCTAATCTGCGTAAAACCAAATGCAGATGTTTCGTTAATTGTTTTCAAATCAACACTTCAATCTTGAAAACAATCTAGAAAGTTTTTTCTTTTTATAAAGTCACAGTTAATGAACAGTAAACTGAAATCGATGTCAGATGAAGGGCCGAAGATTTTTGTTTTCTTTTATTAGGCTTTATCTTTAGGCAAAGCCTTTTAATCATATACCAGGGCTTCAATATAAAACTAGACTTAAAGAACTTTTGACGTACATTGTATTCGGCAAATCGCAAGGAATCAAAGTGAAAAATTTCTCTACGCGTTTCTTTTAACATGATTTTTTGTAGTAGTTATCTATGGAGATGACAGAAGATTGCAATTTCCTGTGACGATTTTTTTTGGTGGAAGCTTCTGGGCAGTAGCAGTGTTTAAAAGTCATGAGCTTAATAGTTCCTCGCTTTAATGGAACTTCGATCTCGTAAAAAACTGAGAAGCCGTTAAATGTTCTCTTTGGACTCGTTTCAAACGCAGGGTCGATCTTTATATGCGTTAACCGTCTCCAAAACGGAAACTTGAATACCACTTCTAGTCTTTCACCGCGTGGGGGTGGGGGAAAGGCGGAGATGACTCCCATTTGAAAAAAAACACTGAAAAAAAACTTTACCTCTAAAAAACACTGAAAAAAACACTTTACCTCTACTAGCTGCTGTTTCTCTTCTTGTATAACTTCGACGGTCTTAGCTTGAGGCTCCATGTTTTTGTATTCCAGGGGGGGGGGGGGGGGGTACAACTGCTGAATTGTAACACGTTTGGAAAAGTTAAGAATCCCAACTGGTGCACACGAGGTTAATCAAACCATTGGGTTAATTCAAAGGTGACCGAGGAATTGAACTCGGGACCTGAGCTGCAAACAAATCAAGCTAGTTGAGCTAACGGTCAGTGCGAAACTTGAACTCAAGCTCTCTGGATTATATTTTTAAAAGTTAAGCACTCTAACTGCTCGATCCTTGGATCTTGCGCCCAGCCACCCATCTAGGAGGCCAAATCACTATATGTAGCGATTTTGCTTCATGCAATGATGCATGTTATCACATATTTATAAAGTGCGGGAATCTAATTCATCTTTTTCTCCCTTGCAAATGCACCACACATATTACCAGGTGATCTGTGACGTCACTGCAGGGGCCTGGGGAAAGAAATTTTAATGCCGTATCCCATAAACCAAAGCTGACGGGAACAGATTGAATTGAATTGAATTGGTGCGCGCGTTGGTTTATGGGATACGGCATTAAAATTTCTTTCCCCAGGCCCCCGCAATGACGTCACAGATCACCTGGTACTAGCTAGGCAGTGAGGAATTTTTTTGGCCCAGCCTTGCCGTCAAAGAGTATTTGCTTTGGAATTCACAATACTTCGACTGTATAATGAGCGATTGATGCCGGATACCAGTGGGATGATTTTAAAGTTTTCAATATTCACATGTCTGCTTTCAATAAGGCTCCATTTATTTGAAATCTTTGCGCTCTTGAGCTTCGCCTCAAATCAAATTCATTTGCTTTTTCGTCTTGAAAATTATAAAAGACGAAGTAGGTGACCCGTAGTTGAAAAACAAAACAGAATTAAATTCCATTGAAGCAAAGTCTGTTTTCCACTTTGGCTTCAGATCCCGCCAATGTAGGCATCCAGCGACCTTGGGCTGTGTACGCGAAAGCAGTTAAGTTTGGGTCGGCCTGGGGCCCGTTTCTCGAAAGTCCCGGTAACTTTTCGGGCCCGAAATCAAATATTCAAATCGAAATATATAGAATAAGAGCGCTGGTCCTGGCAGGCCATTTTGATTCATTAACTGATAGTTTTATCATGTTAGATGCAAAACTATTGAAACCTCGATCTTTAATGCAAACGGAGACAGCATACCGGGCCCGTTAGAGCGATTTTCGTATGACCTTGAAATGAAAGCGCGCGAACAAAACAGAAACGACAAACGAACGGAAATAGAGCGATTTGATTGGTTTATCGAACGGACAGACAAACGCGTCTGGCTTTTCATTGGTTAAGCGAACGCTCAGGTGAAAAAACTTCATGCCCGAAAACTTTCTAGAAATCAACCGATACTTCGCTTTGACGTCGTACTACAACACGATTGGCCAATCGAACAATGCCTTCTCCATATTAGGGTTTCTTTGGCGGGAAAACAAAGAGGCCATGTTTTGATCTTTTCATCCATTGGCTGATGAAACAAAGAACGAACACTTACCGAAACCATTTTTCAAGGTCATACGAAAATCGCTCTAATTATCGGGACTTTCGAGAAACGGGCCCCTGGGCGTTAAATGTCCCGAAAGCAACTTAACATTGTGATGTCGTTTGAAATGGGCCAATGATAACTCTCTAGGACGGACCTCCCAACACTCTCTCTCACATAAAAACTGTGCCTGAGAGAACGGGCAGAATGATAAAAATGTGGCCTGTTAGAAACTTCTAATAAAGGCCAACACGACATATAAAATTAATGATTTTCATCTCTCGGATAATAAATTCGGGCGACTCTTGTTCATAATGCATGTGAGATCTGTACCTTGTAAAGAAACAATTGTTTGAACTGATTAATGGAATAAGCATCCTTCTTTGCCAAAGAAATTTAGGAATGTCAATGCTGTCAAGAATGATGGCGCCAGCTAAAAAATAATACTAGTCAGGCAAAGTCTCAAGCCACAGAAATAAAAACTGAAATTGTTTTATGCAAGGTTATTTCATGGCTTGGACATTTTTATTACAATTAATGCTAGCACAAAACGGTATTGGATCTAGTTTTCGTTAATAGGTAAATAAGTTAACAGAGAAGACCAGCTCATAAGAAAAATGCAATTTCAACTTGTACTGATCTCCGAAGTAATGCATGCTACATAAAATAAAATGAAACAGAATACGCAAATTGTAATAAACGGAAATAGGACGAATATGGTATCGATCTTTTTCTTGAACTTTGACGCTACATGTCGAAAATGCCAAGTATTAGATCTTGATATGAAATTTGAAACAGAAAATTTTGTGCTTTTCCTTCGAATTCTTTGAAGTTCTTTAAATGAACAAATACCTAACTTCCGTTTTAATCATGGAAGATAATGTCGCTGTTCCTTCAATTTGAGCATTAAACATTCGAGAACCATTTGATCTCCATATAAGAGAAAGCTGATCCATGAATCGGCCGGTGAGCAATCTTGTGAAATTAAGGCAGTCGGTCGTGTAAGTCTTCACAAAGCCAAACAAAAATATTTTCTAGAGAGAGAAAATAAAATAAATAAAAATAAGAGGGAAAAGACTTCCAATTTGGGCATCATAGTTATCTCTGTTTTTCTTCAGAGGTGATTTGAGCTTTTAGCTACTTTTTATATATGAAAATGAAATGATTCTTTCGTCCCACTAAGTTTGTCAAATACGTATACAAATATTTAAAATCAAACTCTAAAGAAATAGTAATGTTTACATTTTCTCTGTCTTTTCTGACAAATGCATAATAAAATTTACTTAGCCTGTAAAATAAGGAGACAGAAATAATATAAAAATGCTAAAATTGTGCTACAGTTGGAAGAAGATGAATGTCATTAGTCTATGTTTATTTGGTGGATGTTATCAGATAGGCGGAATATAATGACTAAGAAAATAAATATGTAAAGATATACTGAAAAAGAGGAAAAAAAACTTTTTGTTAGTTTCACGAGTGAAAGTTGAAAAAGGTAAGCAATAGAGAGATATCAATTAGTATAGTTTAACACGTTCATTTCTCTCTCAAGAAAGGATTAGTAGGAACTAAGGAATATCGGGTTCATTTGGTTCAGTTGGTGCTCTGAAATACTAGTATCCAGGCTTGTTGGATTAAAAGAATTGATCTATCATAAAAAAACTCCTGAACATTTAGGTTGTCCTTATATCATAACTCCGCTGATAATCTTAACCATTACGATGCCTATGTAGTTCCTAGCCACATGTTCCTAAAAATAAAAAGAAAACTTCGTACTATTTTTTATCTTGACATTACTACTAAATTCTAAGCCACATTGTAATTCACTTTTTAATCATTAAACTATACCATTTATTTCTTAAAACTAACTAATGCTGGTGAAATAAAAATCATGAAATTTTCTCTAATATGATATGCAGAAGGGTGGACATATTTTTTAATATTGGGCCACATACCATATTGTTTCAAAAGAAATAATTTCCGATGAGTTACGTTAGTGAATGCATCTTCCTATTAATTCATTTCTTTAGTTTCTAATAAATCTAGCTGCGCGAGTGTTCTTGACTGCCCGGACGTTTGCAGTGTTAGAATTAAAACTTCAAATATATAATTTTCACGTCCAAGCTGTGAATGATCTCTCACTTTAGTGTTTATATTTGTTCAGCTTCCGTGTTGTATGGAAGTTAACAATACATGTACACTGAGTAGAACTCTGATAACTCGAACTCGGAGGACTCAAAATCCCAACTAACTCGAACTAAATTTCCTTTCCCTTGATCGAAAAGTTACTGAAATTAAGCTCGATAACTCGATGAATTCTGTTTTTTGTAACTACACTTGGATGCCATCTCATTAGCTCTTCATCTTGATGTATAAGGATAAAAATACTATGATAACTAACACTGGTCAGCACTTAAGCAATTTGATTTTAATTGGTGAAACGAACAGATTACGTTTTATCATAAAAAAAAGCCAAATCGTGTTACCGTTTCTGATGAAATGAGTTAAATTTGCACTGCACCATACACTGAAGTACTGAAAATCAGTAAGGCTATCTATTTTTAACATAGCAAATTGAATTTCGCCATGCACACCGATAACTCGAACCCTAGCTGACTCGAATTGTTTTTCGTTTCCCTCTACAGTTCGAGTTACGAGGGGTTCTTCTGTAGTTTTCTTAGTTTTGTTTGCTTCAAAGGATGCTGTTAATTTATATATTTTTTCGAGGTTTTACGATATTTAAAGAATTAGAAAGAATATGCTTGCTAGAGAACTGTCAGTAGCTTACCCAAAATAAGATCACAAGGCTGATAGTTTATTAACTAAGACAGTATTAAGTGAATTTTTGTAAAGTCAGAAATCATGTAATATATTGTATAGAAACTTACTGCTCGTCAACGCGGTCCTTTTCAAAGTTTTTAATTTTTAAAAGGTGGAATGCAAGCTCCATGAATTAATTCAGCTAGGATTCAAGGAGTCACTGTTGATTGGCAAAGTTGTTTGACTCGATCATTTGACGTGGCCTCCAGAGAAAAAAATGAGCAAAATGACAATTTAATGTTCGATCTTCGATTTTATAGATAGGGACACTCTTCTTAAATTTCTCCAGAACTTACGATAACATATTAATTGACAAACCAGCTTGACAATTTGACATAGCTACTTTTACCTATAATGGCCAAAATGGTAATTTGGTTTATGATCATTCAATACATGTTTTATTTCCGATGTCTTTTAAAAACATGGATATCCACGTCGTTTCTCATTAACAAATTAATTTATTGTAAAATGACTTTGCGTATTGAATAACCTACTTTCAATGAAAGATGAATTTGACAACAAAATCTATTAGACGGCATGTGAATACTTTTCCGGCGGGTTCTTTGAATATACAACTCCGACAGGAACTAATTACTTCCATTACATTTAAGGAAGGATTGAGTTAGACACGTCCAAAGTCAGCTTTCCTGATCCATCTCAGTTGGGAACACGAAACAAAATCCTCGCTAAACTTACGATACCCCATTTTGCATATGACCTATTAGAGGGCAGTCTTTCCTCCAGTTAACAACAGGTGAGATCTGGGTATTTATATTTTTTCAAAATTTTTAATATGTGACTTTTTTCCTGCATTTTCCCCTTAAAAAGGTAAGAATTTTACGGGTTAGACGAGGCATACAATACCTCGATCTTAAGCTATAACCGTCCTTCGGTTATAGCTTAAGGTCTGCGGACAAAAATTACTTAGACCTCAGTATGTTTCAGTTCTGTGCGTAGCAAAAATTCAAATATGTATTGATTGCCACCACAAGACACGAGCTCCCTCAATTTTGGAGTAAGTTATAAATTTCGGTTTTTTTAAATACAGTAATATGTTCATGCATACACTCAGATGATACACCCTTGAAACGATTTAAACATCTAAGCAAGCTTTTGAGCAGGTGCTTATTTTGATCATAAAAAGATTTTTTCATTTCGTCTTAAGTTTGTTGTTACTAATGTTCGAAAGAGTCTCTCAGTATCAGAATTGTCCAAATAGGATTGAAACAGCACAATACTAACTGTCGTAAAATGCTCATCAAAAACATCACTTAGAGTTGTAGACATAGATCACATTGACTTGGGAAATCTAGTGCTTCATACAGCCCTTTTGACAGGATGTGAGTGCTAAACAATGTGCCTTAATACAAAGTGGACACTTTTCTTTTTGCATGTTTTGAATTCTTGATACTAACAAAGGAAGCAGGAAATCTCATTATTCCACATCAATACTTATTAATTGCAAACTCTGTCAAGTTTTTCTTGATGTTTAGACAAAGTAAAGACACTGACATCAACTTCAAGGCATAAAGACTACCTGGAGACTAGTCGTTATTAAAAGTACTTTGGCACGACAAAAATTATCGTGAAAACTGGGTGAAACCTCAGTCAAAGCCCTCGACTGAATATCCTAAGACTAACTCGATTGCTATTAAAAATTGAATGACTGCTATAACGTTTTACTACCTTTATTGAAGAGTTTTATTACCAAGTGAAGTCTGTTTTCTACAAAAGAATTCCCACATAAAGTATATCGTGAATATCAGCCGTCGGTCCTTTTTCAAACGAACGACCGCTTTTAAGATTAGTATGCTCAGTAGTTATCATACGGCACAGCTAAAAAATCACCCAGTTGACCGTGAATTTTTGTTAACCACGAGGTACCTTTTTCGGTCTTTGCACTGACTATTCGTTTTCGAAAAATTGAACAAAAACATTTAGTATCGAGGCTTATCGTACTTTTCTAAAATACTTTAACTAATCATCTTTCTACCATCGAGTACCAACTGACTTTGCCAACGAAAATGGTAATGGTTTGCACTCTAAATGTGATTAATGTAATCCCCTTTTTCACTAATATCTGTCGGTGAGTTTTGATAAAACTCTTAGGGAACTTAAGCAAAGACGTTTTTGAGCGACGCACGTCATCCGGAAGTGAGGCTTTCTTCCTTTTTATATGCCTTGACGCTATCAAATTTTCATTGCTAAGTTTCTTTTCTCTTTTAAAGACGATTTACCCGAGAGTTTTAACCAAACCACTGCCCAATGATGCAAAAAGTGCACTTCCGGTTGACGTCGGTCGCTCAAAAACGCTGTTGCTTTAATAAGCTCCCGAGAACGACTGCAAGTACGAGATTTGACATCATCGGTCCGGGATTTTTTTATGCTTTACTGATTTTCCCAGGATCAATTTTCTGCATTTTATAAATTGCGTAATACACTTCAGGTTCTTCAGTTCATAGAATCGAAGAGTCTGAAAAATTGCTATAACGGTATATTTACATTAATTGAATATATTACGCGTAGAAACTAGTGGCTACTAGTTTAACTTTCTCTTTTATTGTCATAGGTTTGCAATGAACGGTTCCAACTCAAGCTTGTTTTCTCAGAGCTATGTTAACCGCACGTTTGAGATGCAGACTTCAGCGGTCTTCCAGGCTATCGCCAGCTCATTGGTAATGATAGCTTCCTTATTTGGAAACGCACTCGTGATCTGCGTTGTGCTTCAAAGTTGTCGTATGCGCACTGTCACCAATTACTTGATCGTGAACATGGCATGCGCAGATATGCTCTACACCATTGTGGCCATGCCCCCTTTGTTCGTCTCGATTTTTAACGGCTACGCTTGGGCACTGGCAACCCGCGAGCGGGGAATCTATTTCTGTCAGGTTGTGAACTTCGCTCAGTACATGCTTGTGCCTGTTTCAGTCCTAACCCTGGCGGCCATCGCATTCGATCGCTTCTTCGCCATTTTGATGCCACTGAAGCGCATTATCAACAAACGGGTTTTCTATTGGATCTTACTTGTTATATGGATAACGTCCGTTGCCGTGGCAACGCCAACATTGTACTCGTTGAGGGTGATTGAGAGCAACGGAGGCTTGAGCTGCGACGAAAATTGGGCACCAGCATTTGATAATGAGGCAGCGCCCATGATATACATGCTGGTGTTGTTTTTAGTAATGCTTTGTCTTCCGCTATGCATTATAACAGTACTGTATACGATCATCTGTCGCCATCTTTGGTTCACCAAGCCGCCTGGGGAAACAGAAAGAGAAGAATCAAAGAGTTTGATTAGGCGCCGGAATTCGCGGAAGAAAGTGGTGAAAATGCTTATAACAGTGGTCGTGATATTCATCATATCATGGCTGCCATTACAAATCGCCAATTTCATCTATTACTTCGACAAAAGCGTCATAGACATCCCTGACCAAGTTTACTTCTCTTGCGAGTTTCTTATGCGTTCCAGTTGCGCGCTGAATCCGGCAGTTTACGCTATTTTTAGTGAAAATTACCGCCAGGGCTTCAAGAAAGTGCTTGTCAAATGCTGCTGCTTCGGGAGAATGTCGAATTTTATACGAAAAAATTCGAGTTATTCATCTTCGCGCCAGCAAACCGTGCCTACCATTTTGAGAAGCGAACTTGGCTTATCGAAACTCGGCCGTGATGGCAAGAGTTGTTGCCAGGACACTGGAGTGGAAGAGGAGCATCATTTCTAAACCACAGCCTAGACACGAGTCATATTAATCGAACTCTTTTTTATCATATTTAGCTGTCAGTTTAGAATTATCATTTCAATGTTGCAAAATAGCCAACTGGTTCGCCTCCTGCCAGTTGAGATTCTTATCCATGTTATGTTTCATTTAAAGTATGTGTTTCATTTTCCCTGAAAAACCCCACAAGGGGAAAGAAAAATTAATTAAAGTATTATTATTATTATTATTAACTTTGAAACGCATTCCTCAGCTGCTTTCGTCTTAGCTTTCTGATGTGGTGAGTTTTTCATCACTTAAGACTCCTTAACTGTTAAAGCAGTTGCCTGAATCTCTGTGAATCGTTAACAGTGCTATACGAAAAAGGCAGTTCTGTTTATGATCTGATCGTGCATACAATTTTGCTACTGCGAATGCAACCGAAGAGGTGAAATAAGATCACGCATGTATTTTCCGACCGCTTGTTTCTTCTAATGTGTATGATGAATCTTTCTCCTTAAAAGACAGTTCTCGGCGGAGACAACTATGTTCTCTTTCGTTCGTGACCATCCTGTTCTTTCACACGACCCAATAACATCACCGCTTAACTGGTTGATGTCAAACTAACATCGTTAATTAATTCAAGACTCTGGTCAATACTTTTTAATTCTTTGAACTGACGACATGCAACTCTTATTGATTCTGATGATGATTATCGTAAAGTTTCACGAAAAGTCAGTTAATAGAGACCTTTAAGGGCCAGTTATTTAAATGAAGTATAGTCCTTGTTTAACAAAACTGCGTTCTAAGTCATTTTCAGTTTGCCCAACGCATCTAAACACTATATTCTCGTGAACAATTTGAATAAGACATATTGTGTAGACTAGAAAAGCGCTTATTTTCTTAAATTAGCCCCTTAAGAAAAAGACCGGGGAGGGCGGTGCAATGATTTCTTAAGCCGCAGCGTAAGTTAGACTTCGTTTAAATAACCGACCCTATATATAAGTATAAGACTCTAAAACGAAGACGGCTACTAGGACAAGATTTTCTCAATACTAACTAGTGCTCACGCGCGCACCAGCTTGGTTTTGGCGGGAAAAAGGTGATATCCGTAGGATACAGTTTATCAAATGTTAGAAATTCTATCATTTTGAGATCGGGAGAGAGCTTAACCTGAATAACCATGCTAAGTTTTCTTTTAAGAAAAAGTACAGCTTTCCCGGGTGTCATGTTTTTGAGAATACACGAGAATAAGTCCTTGTAGTCGCCCTACAAATTTAAAGGCTGACACTTTTAACAACTCTACACTCATCTGGACCGTACGCGTCATACCCCATCTTCTTATAGAAGCAAATTTTTGAAGGCGAGCCACGTAGCGTAGTTTATTACGAGCCCAGCCTCGATATACTAAAAGAGCATGAATTGCCATCTTTTATTTGTATCCTCGATTTAGAGAAACCTACAAAAAGCTTGTATAACAACTATATTATTTATGCATTTAGAGAAAAAATAAGAATGTGTGCTGAGTACATGTCTGTGTACATAAACGTACTATAATCAGACAAATCATCCATCTCCTCGACGAACTATCTTCTAACTTTGTTTTTGTAGACGAACCAAAGTGGATTATTTCGTCTGGACAGATGATCCGATTATTCACCAGCATATAATTATAGATCAAACTCTCTTTGTGTCCCGAATGTAAGTTATAAAGTAATATAAACAACCCATAATTAACAATTATTCCCCGAGTGCGCGTTTGATATGAAATCGTAGATAGTCAACGAGGCGTGTAGCGCCGAGTTTGCTATATAATCATCTCATATCTAACAAGCGCGAAAAGAATAATTGTTTTATTAAAAACGCTCACAAAATATCGAGAATTCTCTCCGACTTTATTTGTAAAAACAACCGATTTTCAGCTTGTCCTTAATTTTGAGCAAATGCGTACAGTTACCATATTTGGAGAGCATTCTTGGCTCATATACCATGATGGCTACGTCAATCCGAGCTCTAGAATTGCAGTATCTGTTGATTCAATTTTCAATAATATCAAATATCCGTTGCTTGAGTCATTGCAGCCAATCAGACTGCGCGAGAAACGCCGTTAACTAGTCTGGCGCATTTGACCATGCACCGTGACATTGCCAGAAGTGCTCAATTAAAGATAGTTTATACGGGTGATTGATTTTGATCGAGCAATTCTTTTTTGCGCAACAAGAGCTTCAATCTGGTTGCAACTCAAAACCGCCCATGCAAACAGTCCAAGATTTCAGCGTGATTCAACATCTCAGCCAATTTGCTGACAGTTGGTGAATTTCAATTTGTCGTATTTGCTTAAGAGCAACAGATACTAATTGTAAACTTACTGCTCAAGAATTTTGCTCTTATTTTGCGAATAGATAGCGCAATAAAATTGCCCATGTTATAGAGCACTTCAACCTCTGTCCCATTCACTTTCTCTCTCTGAAATGATTGCTCGAGTTCTTTTTTACAGAAAATGGAAGGAAGTCGCCTAATGCTCTTTTTCAGTCTGTTGGTTTGCAGTCATATATATTTCAACTTCCCCTTGTGAAATAGAGCCTACATGGGCGCAAAAACAGCTTTCATTTATAAGAAGGCTTACTAGATTATTACTTTTTGCTTATGTTAAAGAACATACCCAACCAAGTTGTTGTTTTTGTTCAGTTTCTGTTTGGATCAACTTTATGGCTATGCGCATGGCCAATTTTAAGTCAGTAAAGGTTCTTGGACTAATCAACTTTTGGCAAGGAGGCGAAATGGGGTGAATAAATAATCACTTATTCGACCCCCACCTCAGTGACGATAGTCGCTTAGTGAAGCGTGCTTGATAATGGTGGTTGTGGTCAATCTAGCGGTTAACTGTGCAGTGTTCTTTTGCTCACCAAACCATATGAATCTGAGTAAAATCACTTAAAAATTTTTCAGTTTCTCTAACCCCACCTGCGCGCACTGTAAACAACCTGTTAAGAGTATAAGAACACATATTGTTCTATTTAAAATAAGCTTACAATTGCAACTTCATCTGTTCACTTACTTAGCGGATTCCTTCCAAGGGAACACAGAGTCAGTTAAGTAATAAAATAGCTGCCTTTTTTTAAATCACTGAATATTTACTGCCGCAATAGCTTAAAATTCATTTCTGTCTTATGGCAGCCTGGATCCCTTTCGCCCCCAAGAGAACAAAAATTATTGGACGCACCATTTAGGTGTTCCATAAGAGAGGTAAAAAGGTACCAAGAATTTAAACCCCTAATCGACTTTTGCGCAGCACGGTCGCCCTGCTTTTTGCCAAATTGCGATATTTCTGTAAGGGGTTCTTTTCTTTCTTCTCACAAGCGACACCTACGCTGTCACACTATGTGAAATATTCATGAGAATCAAGTGAGCGAACGAAACGGGTCATGGCTTTGGAATGCGAATAGATTAACTAAGACTGCTAGATAAGGCACGTGAAATAAAGATACCAGAAATAGTCATCCATTTTGGTGAGATCGGCAAACTTCCCAGGGGATTTCTTTGGGGTTTTAAAGGTTTGTAAGGTAAGAAGGGCTTGAAATATTCCCCATAATTTATCGGTGTATTTGTTTTTTACTAAACTACAATTAGTGCCACTAATTTGATTCAACCTGTCCCTACCTGTCAAACGAAGTCTTGTTGTTCTTTGGGCGAACCGCTGAAGTTTCCGAAATGAGTGTATTCTACTGACGTAACTGCGATCGTGCTTAGCCTCTTACATACTTGGCATCTCAAAGAAGGCAGGTTTTAGCTCTTGTATCCGCTCTCCTCTGATCAGCGTGCTTAGACAGCGTTCACAGGAAGGGCCAGTGGCTTTATTGTTAGTCAATATTTATCTTTGTCTTCCATAACATTTTTATTTCCTGTGATATATTTTCCTGGGAATTAATTAACTTTCGCTCCTCTTTATAAAAGAAAAGAATCTGATATTATAATCTTCAAAATTTCTTCCTTTTCCAGGAAGGATGGAGAGAATTTTCTTCGTTTTAGCTCTGACCATAAGTGGTAAGTACAAGTGATTTTGGCCTGAAAGTAGTCGTGCCTTCGTTTAGTAATAATATTTTTATATTGACTAGTTATAACTATGTTATTTAAAAACAATGTTAGCAGGGAATTCCTGACAAGACGAAGTTGTAGACAATGCACTTGTTTAGATCGGGAATTTTTTCCATCGAACTTCCAAAACTCTTAACGAAACGAGATATCAATGAGAGACAATCCTATGTACAAAACGCCATTTCTGTTTCGTCCCCTATATGTGTTTCTGAGAAAAAGTGAATTCCATTTTTCATTCCTTCTCAGCAAAATCGTCAAATTCAGTTTAAAAATTGTGACCTCTATAATTGCTTTGTAAGGTGAATTTTTGTATGAACAGTTTGAAATGCTGGAAGCTGTTGCGCTCAGTGATAATATTGTCTACCGACAGTTTTCTTACCAAATTGCTTCCATACAAATGAACGATTTATAAATTCATTTGGGAGAAGGGAATTTTATCTTAGATCTGTTCATATTACCTGCACCGAGTTTCGGGAAGAATGAATTACCTTTCAGAAGCAAAGGCTTTCTGACTTTTGTGATGGGCTCAGCTTAAATATTACGGAACTTGTGACTCTCTTCTAAATCCTGCTCGGCAGAAAAATGCCAACGTGTTAGAAGTTCAGCTTTGTTTCATTATAACAGTAAACGGACGCCATATCACCCATGTCCTTAGAAATTATGCTATGGCTATCAATTGAGGGCGATCAATCTATGGTTGTTATTGTCAGTACGAAATTCTGAGTCGTAAGGCTTTGATGTTAAAACAGAAAATAGTGAGCTAGGGATAGATCAATCCATTCTATAACTGTTAGTAAGTAGTTACAACTGCATTAATGGCAACCACGAGACTGGAACAGGATTTTGAGTACTTTAAGGATCTAATTTTAGCATAGGATATCATTTATCGTTTTTAAAGAAGGCGGGGGCAAATCATTCAGGTGATATGGTGTCCGACAAACGTAGCCTTCAAAATATAACCTTTTTTGTTTTAAACCAAGTGTTTAATTTTACAGTTTAACCATTAGAAATCAAGAAATTGTATTTTTACTTGATAAACAGAGCCATTGGCGAGTGATTTCATGTTTTATAAACAATATTGTACCTGCTTGTTTCAAATCACTCTCCGTGACGTGATGATGCTGGCTGTTGACCTTTGCTGGTGAAAACCGATTGATAAGTCCGCTATAATTTATGCCGGCTATTTTGAGTTGACTTACTTTTCATATCTAGAAACTGAACCAAGATGTATTCGATCTGTGAAAAATCATTTATGATATGTTTTTGCCTGAGAGTAAGCCATTTCTTTAGAAATGGAAATGCTTGTTTAAATTTGCCAGTCTCCAGCCCTCAAAAAGGGGGAAACACAGTATTTAAAACAAATTTACAACAAATCTCCGGCAGCTAGTCCAAAAGGGCTTAGACAAACTAAAAAATAATGTGATAAGCGTCACATGGGTTTACTAGCTAATTTTTAGCAAAGTTTTGATAGCTAATCTATCGCTTTTGGTAATCACATCGAGTATAATAGTTCCGAAAGATTGAGTTGTCAAGTCTTGTTAGACTTCCCTGGAAACAAAAACTAGCTAGGTCAAAACGTTCGCATTCGGGACTCTTCGAGCCCAATACTTCTTGGGAAATGTTGACACTGTTAATCTCTGCACGCTTCAGGAATTAACTGAAAGTCGTTCCCAAAACGTTGTAACAGCTCTTGACGTCTCCTGTTTTATCACTAACATCTATATTCTTTTTTTGTAGCGTCTCAACTAGATTAACTGTTATTCGTAAAACAGCGAAGAAAATATACTTGCCAAGCATAAAAATGTGAAAGTTTTAACCCTTGGTAGTAAAAAAATGTTACTTTCTCGATCGCTGACAAGTCTCCTGGCCCCCTCTTCCTGTATTTCAAGTTTTGGATCTGTCCCTGTCCTTATCAGTCTTAGATATTAGCCTTCTTAGCCTGTTTGTGAGAGGTTAACGTTGGTTTTTATCTTTTCACAGGCGCACTTGCTTCATGCAGACACCCCAAGCCCGGTCAGTTTATGACCAAGAAACAGAATATTCCCAGCATTGTTAGCGGCCCGTCCTCCGCTGACATGGCCCTTGACAGTGAGTACAACTGCAGAAGTCCTCTGCCCACTGTCATTCCTAGGAATATAGGAGACATTTCCCAGTAGAGAAGTAGAAGAAGCATCTTAAGTTTAAAATATTTGTTTCATCTGAAAATAAATGAAGGAGAATTTAAGAGGAATAAAGATGAATCTTTGGTTAATTGAATGGTTCAACCGCGTTGCACATTTTTGCGACGCACAACTTAGAACTTGGTCATCATATTAAGAGCGTGTCTGCGAAACCCAGCGCACGTCTTTTGACGCGTCAGGTTAGGTTATGTTCGTTTGTGTTTTACAGAACTAACAGAACTTTTATTTACCACGAAAAATTAAGGTGAAACATTTTAAGTTATTCATGGGAGATTGATAAATCATATTTGTAAAGTTAAAGGTGATTTTAACTAGGAATCTCTTTTCTGTTCCAGAGCGTCTTGTAGCACACATTCAATTCAACGCTACCAAAGGGAACGTTGTGGAAGATTCCTCTGGCTACGCCAACAACGGCTACATGCAGGATGGAGCTATAGTGGTAAACTTTCCCAACAGTAAGTGTGGAAACGCTGCCTACACATACTGTGGTGACATCCTCTTCCATGGTGATACTTTCCAGGCCAAACCCAGAGAAGGAGTAACAGTCGCAGCTTTTATCAACTTGAAGGATATTGAGGGCAGTCGATCTGTGTTTGACACTATTGGTATTAGCCATCAGTGCGGACAATTCCACTTTGAAGTCAACTATGGCTCAGTACGCTGGTTCCACAGGAACGAAACCCAACATATTATCTTCAGTTGTACTGCTGAGGGAAAACAGGTCCAGAAAGGTATGGGAAACCAGGGCTCTAATGGTCAGACAGACTAACAAGTGTGTTAATTTTCTAGCACTATTTGCTTCAGGCAACTAAAGTGGGTAAAAAGCTAAAACTAGCCAATAAAGCTTTTCAATCAAGATGATTTCTTCATATTTCGTACGTGAAATCCTCAAGCGCTCCTGCTCGCCCTTGTCAGCCTCATTTCTGGGGCGAGTCACGCGGCTCTTTATGTGAAAAGATCCCCAACAAGCAAGTGAAAATGCAGAGTATTATTTGGAAAGCAGCTTATAATCCTAGTAGAGCTACAGAGTAGACAGTGACGAAATGACATGCTTCATGTTATCATCAGAGTGCAATCTGAGTCTAGCGACGAGGTCTTAAAACGTAATTGTTAGAAACATTCTATATCTATCTTATTTATTTTCCCAGATAAATGGACTCATATTGCCGGCACGTACGACTCTGCAACTGGTAAATCCAAAATTTATGTCAACGGCGAGCTCCGAAATATGACCATTGGAGGAGGCCTTTTGTCCAGGGACTGGCTGGCACGTGCTGGAATCGGTGACCACAAGGCTGGACGCCCTCTCATGGGATTTATCGATGAGTTCAGAATCTACAACTATGCTCTGACCAAGGCTGAAATCGAAACTCTAGCAAAAATGTGTCTTCCAGGAGGTACTTTGTTGAGTTATTAATTTTGTTATCTTTTTAAAGCAATCCCTGAAATGGCAGGTATAAAATCAAGTTCAAAGCCTTAGATTTGTCTACCCACAACAGACAACACTACGTCATGTACGTCTAACATTAAACTGAGTTGCCTATTTCTAGCTCTAAACTTTGTTTTAAAGATTGTTATGTATACACTGTTTCCATCGAAAGGTATCTTTTTCTGCCAATGAACAGCGATTTGGACTTACATTTAACGCCTTGTTCGAAGGGTTTTAATACCAGTATTGTTCCAAAATAGGTCGATCACTTCCTTTTGAACGAGGTTAACTTTTCTGAGCAAGGTCTGCTGATCTTGAACACATGCGCTTTGGTTTCAAGATATGTAGCGCATTTTCTTACACCTTAAATTCAAGCTGAGAAGATATATAATGATATCATACTTTGTGTATGGATCACATTCAGACGTGCAATCCATAATAATTTAAATTATAGCAGAAAGCTTAAAAGTGCATGATTTATTCGGAAACGCTAAGATGTAACTTACGCGGCGATTACAGTTCCAAACACAAAATGTTCTAAAAATGCCGACTCTCACGTATAATAAGAGGGCGACTAATGAACTCCTGTCGTTAAGTAAAAACTGCTATTATGAATGAAGTGAACCAATCAGTGGCAAATTAAAAAAAAATCAATGAGTGACAAACAACGATTATTGGTAATCTTTATTATTTCGATTTCAATTATCTTGAAATCGAACTTTTGAACATTTTTTTTAAAATCATGAGTTCATAGATAAATGATAAAGAGCGTGCTTTTTAGGACGTAATTGCCTAGACAACTCTTTGCAAGATAATTGAAAATTAACTCGTAATGAAATATATAAAAAGGTAAATAAATAAACGATTTGTAAAGTAAACCATATGATTAGACTGGATAATTTACTAATAAAATTAAATGTGCAAGATGAATAGTTTGAACAAACTTAATCTTAATTTGGAACACCAAGATGATAAGGGGAACAAGGACGAAAATAGGGAATCATCATGGCTGCAAGAAAAGATCTGGTAACTACCTAATACTTTCGTCTTAAAGTAAAGCAAGGATGTCATAAAGGTTTACTAAAAACAATAAACGGTTGCTTTTTAAAGCTACCTTCTTCATTTAACTACCGAAGCCAAGAAAAAAAGAGCCCCAATCGGAAAAGTGATGGCATCACTATCGTGGACTTGATGATTGATGGACATTAGAGGAGAGCAGTGATTGGTTGGTTCATCTTGATCCACATTCATATAGCAATATCCACCCACCCACCCACCCATCCATCCATCCATCCATCCATCCATCCATCCATCCATCCATCCATTTATCCATTCCTCCATCCATCACCCAGTCATTCATTCATTCATTTCATTCATTCATTCATTCATTCATTCATAGGTGGTGCCGTTCGTCCAACGACACCGACCACCAAACCTCCTGGCCCGACGTCAGCCAAACCGTCTACTTCAACACCTGCCACTAAGTCCTCAGTCACACCGACAAAACCGTCTGGCCCGACTTCGGCCAAAACAACTGCCACAAAACCTGCCACTAAGCCCTCAGTCACACCGACAAAACCGACTGGCCCGACTTCGGCCAAAACAACTGCCACAAAACCCGCCACTAAGCCCTCAGTCACACCGACAAAACCGACTGGCCCGACTTCGGCCAAAACAACTGCCACAAAACCCGCCACTAAGCCCTCACTCACACCGACAAAACCGTCTGGCCCAACGACGGGACGACCGCTTGTTAGAGAGTTACACAATTTTGAAGGGAAGAGTGGATTCCTCAAGTCGCTGAAAAGACGATTTAATGAAGCCGTGTTAAAGAAATCCTCTATAACTGTGAAAGTGCCCTAATCAGGGTTAAGACGAGACACCTTCACTTATTTCATCATCGAAAACTATTTAGTACTAAAATTGTGCAAAAAGAGCTTGTAGATCTGTTAAACTTTTTTGGCGGAGATCGAGGAACGAACTGGAAGTTCCGCCCAAGGAATCAGAATTTTAGACTGACAAGACTGAACAAAGACTGACTTAATATCTTTTCAAAGAAATTTCATGAAGGCAATACACAAAACCAATGATTTTGATGATGCCAGCCAAATATTCTCTTCCACTTAGTGTTCAGTTTTCTTCTGTGTCTTCAACCTTCTTTGCATTAAAGCGCTGTTGGTTGGATGACTTCGTATATTGTTGGAAAAACGCGGTACACGTTGGACACATGTATACCAGTATCTGTTTATACTTGTATTATTTAAATAAGGAAAAGATAAACGGCAAAAAGTTGTCGCCGGAAATATCTATAAGTCGTAACTGTTCGTCAGTAGGATGCCTAAAATGTTTTCGTTTCCATAATAAATAGTATAGGCTCCATTAAATCCTATACCAATTGTATAATATTTTAGGAGGAACCCCAACATTGTGAGTTCAGTTACTGATCAATTCAAAGGAAATGCAATGGGTTGAATAACGAACTAAATGCACGCATGATAAGGATAATCAACAACCAATTTAAGTGTAAGGTGTGCATTAATTTTCCTGAGTACTATTTTTAAAAGGCTACGTTTGATGACGAACTCAGCCTTTGTGAAATACTTCCAAAGAGTTATTTGGATTTAAAATTTTAAGAATAAATATGAGCTACATGTAAAGGTTATTATTGACGTTTGGTTGTTTTTATTTTTCTTATCTAACGTGTTAAAGGTTTCTCCCTCATATTTACTTGTTGCATCGCTCAGACTATTTGCCTAGTTCATTTTTTATTTGGTTATAATTCATTGCAGTACTTAAACATGTAAAGATTAAGGAAACGTAATTAATTAGTTTTTGAGCAGTAAGGTTAAAATCGGGACTACAACACATATACGTGCCATTTTTAGCTGTCATGATAAATCAAATTGTTGTCCATACTAGTAATTTGAGTTAAAAATGTAATGTTATCTTAGACGTTGTAAGGTAATTAACTTAGATCATTTGGTGTGGTTTGTTCGCTTAATCAGATTTGTGTAGTTGTAGCCGTTCTTGGGTTTTAGCTTATTTGAAATTTTGGTGCCGTGAAAACCTGTCGACTGTGGCCCGGTCAATGCCGGCCATAAAAGAAAAGTCGAAAGAGCTTAAGGCTTGCATTGGAACCAGATAAAAATTGACTAGAAAGGCGTTCCAAGATGTCATTGAAGAGTAATCCTAGTAACTGATCTGCTTTGTTGCTTTTTACAGGAGGTGGCGTAACACCAACTACATTGCCGCCCACAACTCCCGCAGGCACAACTCCACCCGTTGTTCGTGACGTTGCTTCTGATGCCGAATTTGGTCCAGGAAACAGGAAACGACAACGTGGCCCACATGGCCCACGTGCTCTAGCAAACAACTTCAGGCCTCCTCAGGAAGAATCTGTTGAAGAGGCCGTGCTAAAGAGATCATCCATGCAAGGATCACATACCGTGAACGTGCAGTAAAATTACTTTAACGACACAATTGTTGACGTCACTCATCCCGTGATGCTCCGAGTTTTGACTGGTGCGCTGAAAATTTGAAGTTCTCTTGAAGTGTAACATAAGAATCGGGGAGTGTTTTTAACACAAGCGCTATTTCATTTTTTGACAAATACATCATTGCCAATAATTTTTTGCGCGTTGCATCACTTATTTTACGATATCTCGTTGGGTAAGATTTACGGTGGGTTACGTTAGCCTCCGTAGCAGGCTTTCTTTGGGTCGTCACGCAACTCTCCTCCACGTAACTGGAAGGAGCATTGCGTAACGACACTAAATACGGCTGCATAGGAGACTATGATTAAATAAGCGACAGCGACAGTTTTTTTTCCAGCAGAAATGACGGTCAACCTATATATCTTATCAATTAGAAGAATGAAGATTGACACATTCCGGTCATACAACTGTATTTAACAGTTTACTTTCCTGCTTTTTCTCATAAAACAATGTATACAGTGAGTCATGAATTGTGATTATTAGAAGATTGGTGTACAAAATACCGTGTAAAGTAAGTTATGATTTTTGATTTTCTTTTGATCTCAATGGCTTGTTATAAAGCAGTTACCGTAGTATTTTATTTTGGATATTCGAGTCTTTGTGTAAGTAGTAAGAATGGACAATTGAAAGCTATGTTTTCAACTTGAATGAATGTTTGGATTAAAACGTCTTGGATTCAATATGGGGAGCATTTTATCATGATGTCTTTTCTTGTTGTCTCTCAGCTACCCGTCCCTATTTGGTGAACAGATATCCCGTAAAAGAGCTGTGTCGCGAAATTTATCAAAACTCAAACAGGGGGAATTGACCGCCACAAAACTGAGTGAAAAATAAGAATTAGTGCTCAAAACATGAAAGGAAGGTATAGATAACCGCGAAGCAGATACAAAATGAGGGAAAGATGCCAAACTTGACGAAGATTGACTGAAAGGGGTTGCAGTTGAGGTTTTTGAAAACTTGTTAGCCTAACACTTTTTCAAAGCTCATTTTTGTTGTTTGTAATTTTTAATTCCTCGCCGCGAGGTTTATAATCTCGTCGCGCGCGCCCTCGAGCATCGTAAGGACAGCGTGATTTTCTCTTTGGCAAATCTATCGAGTTTGGTTGGTGCCTTGACGTTATCCAGAGTAGTGACGTCAAAGTGCATTATGGGTTTCCATGGAACCGATTGCCATCGAGGACAAGTGCAGGCAGCACTGTCATGTTTTATTCTCAAATCTCAAATCTCAAATCTTTATTTTAAATCTCAATCTTTATTTTAACACGGTAAAAAAAATTCATCAGGTTTTTTGTTACATAATTATGAAAGATAAACTAGTACATAACAATATTTAATAATAAATACATATCTAAAGAGTCTCTTAAAAATACTACTCAAAATTACACTAAACTACACCTGTTTTCCATGAATGCCGTGTATCTAACTTAATTAACTAAAATGAAAGTTTAACAATTGCTTAAAACGATTCAGAGATTTTTCTTGCCTAAGATTGCACGGCAGACTGTTCCAGAGAGTTGCACCTCTATAGCTGAAGCTCCTTTTTAGGTAGTTGGTTTTTGGTAAAGGGACATTCAATTTGTTCGTAGAGTCCCTTAAGACATAGCCTGACGTACTGCGCTCAGTAAACATAGAGGATAAATGGTCAGGAGCCAGATCATTAAGAGCTTTGAACACCATTAAAGCTACTTGAATTTGACGCTGGGTGATCAGGTCTTTCCAACCAAGTTGTTGTAACAAGAAACGAGCGTCAGCATCATAGGAGGAGGAAGTCAAAATGCGAGCAGCACGATTCTGCAGTTTTTGTAATCTTTCAGAGAGCGTTTTGCCGCAATTACCCCAGACAATACTACAGTAATCGAAATGAACTGTTTGACTCTAATTTTGTCATTCACAAGTCATTTCTCAAGTTCCATAGCTAATAAGGACCCCCGGGACCCCCCGGGATTAGGATGCGTAATTGAAATGCAAAATCAGCAAAATGAACTATATACAGCCATGACTCAGCCGCTTCAAATCCACCTACGAGATCTTATAATAAACTTGAACTATACCGTTTTTACTCGAGCAAACGCCACAAATGGAAGCGAAATTACTAATAAACACTGCCCTCGAATAAACGCCGCAACCAATCAGAAGATTGCAGCATTAGGATTATAAGAAACAACTCGGTACAACTTAGCCTCGTTCCCAGTCTTGCTCGGTGATTTAGAATGTGACGTCACCTGTCATGCTTGCGAGAACTTGTCTCGATTCAGGGTACCAGGCTGAGCACAACTTTCTGATCTACACCATCCAGACAATTACGATTCTATCTCGGCGAAGCAGCTAGACTTTAGAACTTTAAGCATCTTTCTGTTTTACATAATATTTAGAAATGATTCATATATAGTACACTGTAATTGCCGTCAGCGATTTGAGAGGAACATTTAATATACGTTTCTGGGAGAAGACGGCAAACCTTGTGTGACAAGCGTGACAACAATTTGGTTTGAAATAACTTTCCGCCAAACTTCACTTTCCTTTAAACAGATCTTTTTTGTAAATGTCCAGAAAACGTTTATGTTAGTGAAGACCACGACATAACGCGCAAGTTATAGCTCTGTCCACGTTCGTCACGCACAAGCGATTTGCCGTCCTCTACTTCCTGCCTTCCGATTGTTTAAACTCACTATTCTGTTACTTGAGGATGGCTAAAAATTTCTAGATGACCGTTTCAATCATGTGCACAGTTTTCGAGGCTGATGTAATAAGTTCCCTAAGGTTCTCTGAAGTTTAATTTCTCACAAGCTAAGCTAATTTTCGTAGAATAATGCAATTCCAGCTGCGTCCAGCCCCCCCGGGCTAATTCCCGGGGGTGGGGACTATTGAGCTGTTAAATCCCCCGGGGTGGGGACGAAAAAAGAGGGCAAATGCCCCGTCCTCCGTCAACACTGCAACATTTTTCATTTATCGAACAGTCGAGTAGTGCCATTTTAAACATTTTTATGTGCTATTTTTTGTTTCAGTGAACGTCTTCCTTTGTAATAGTGCTATTCTAATTAAGAGTTCACGCCGTGAAGACACCAGTTTATGGTTTTAGTATTGTTCAATTATTGACATTAAAAGTAAGAGTGCGCTTTAAAGTTAACTGCTATGAATAGTGTGGAATGTAAATTTATTTTCTCACAAGAGAGTCGGTGTCGCGTTACAGGCGACCGTTGAGACGTCAGTATGAGAAATAAAATACTGAGGTCTGCGAACGCTAAATATCATTATATTTTACATTTTTTCTATAAAATAAATAAAGGAGACTTACCTTTGATGTATTCCTGTGTTTTTTGGCGTGAATTCATCGTTTTTTTGGCTGTTATTGTGTGACCCCTATCACTCCGTTGGTCAAAACAATGGGACTATTGTTGTCACGTTCTCATTTGTATGGTGAAAACAATGGTCCGCGGTATGAACACAAACTTACCATGTGGCGTGTAGAAAAGATGAAGCAGACTATTTTTCTCGAAACTTCGTGTGCATATTAATTAAGGACAACAACAACTCACCACATGGTAAGTTTCAACGATTTTTATTTCCATTTTCTAGCAAATTTCCAGACCTAAACTTCGCCCCATATGTTCTCTATTGCTGGTTTTCAGTGTCACGCCATTCAAAATAGATGAAAATAAAAATCAAAACCAGTCTATAGATAAAGTCCAGAATCTGGGAAATGAAAGGAGGTATATGTGCAAAGACCCTCGCCAAGATTCAGGTCAGAGGAATATTTCGTATACGAGATATCCGAAGAAATGTTTTACCCAAACTTATAGAGATTTGTATGGAGACGCCATGCTGGTGCTCACCTGGATGAGCTCCAACATGGCGGACGGAAACCAACAGAAACATCTGTTACCAAGTTTTGCTACAAAAGCGTAAATTTATTCTTCGAGAAACTCATAAACATTAAAATAATACTTTTTCCAGTACATGAACCGTTTAGATGGCAAAATTTCCTGAAATAAGTCATTTTTTAAACCTACATGACAGCTCTCTTGGCCGTCATCTAACTGCCGCGTCACGCAAAAGCTTAGAAAATCAAGCGTACTCTATCGCAAAACCAAGAACCCTTTTGAAGAGAAAATTTGTTTGACAATTAGTTTTCAGCTGCTCTAATGCATCGTGAAAGTAAAATCTCGGTAGAAAGGATAGTTTTTTAGTTTGAATTTTACTGACGTCATGTGAAAACCAACAATATTTACTCATGTCATGAAACCCGTACGTGACACAAACAGTGAGCCTGCGTTACCTGTGGTTTGAATGGAGTGACAGGGGTCACACAATAACAGCCAAAAAAAACGACTAAATCGATGAATTCACGCCAAAAAACACAGGAAAACATCCAAGGTAAGTCTCCTTTATTTATTTTACAGAAAAAATGGTAAAATTTAATGATATTTAGCCTTCGCAGACCTCAGTATTTTATTTCTCATACATCGTGTCAACGGTTGCCTGAACGTCTGTGTTCCACAAACCGACTGGAGACCGGTCAGTATAAAACATGGACTGCGGACTGGGTTTAAAATATGGACTAGGTATAAAACGCGGACTACGGACTGAGTATAAAACACGGACTAGGTAAAAAGGGCGGACTACGAACTATGTATATAAAAGTTAACAGCCTTAGAAAGGTAAAACTGAGAGAAACGGAAAGCGGGCTTGCATAAAACAGTAGTTCCAGCTCCTTGCCTCACACAAAAACATCCCGTAAGCCGGTCACGCAGTCTATATTCTCCTCATGTGGAGAAGGAAAGCATACTGCACGGGCAAGGAAGGTTATGCCGCTATTCAAGGCAACTGAAATTAAACTCTGAACGAATCAGAGAAGCACTGAATAAAAGGAATAGTATTGGTGTTAGCCGAGTCAGAGTAAAATTCCTAAAGATGCCTCTATTCCGTTTCAAATAAATCCTTGGGAATATGAGAAAATGAAAAACTCAGACGAGAAGGTCAATATAGGGGCATTCCGCGAGGTAAAAAGCAGTATTTTGGCGGGAAGGATTTATCACCTATACGTAAATAATAACCGAAATGAATCATCCAACCCAACGTTATATACTACGCGATGATTATGATGACATGATTTACACCCTGCTCCTGAACCCCGGAAGTGGGTACTGCTAGGAATTTTTTGGTGGGGTTACGCCCCCTGGTTCTCTAAATCCTTACCCTGTTTCAGAATAAAAAATGTCATTTTCCACACCCGTTTTCAGACCTGATCTCTAAAATCCATACCTATTTTCAGACCTGGCCTAATTTAGCCTGTTCCAGGCTCTCAAATAAAGAGGAGACTACCCAGTTTCCTCTCGTTGTATTTTCGCACTTTCTCAATTTAGCGGACCCAACTATTTCGGAGCCTGGAACAGGCTAGGCCTAATTAGGCAGAAATTATGTCATCGTTATAAATTTATAGATTAGAGCGCAACAGTAGATCATTCTCTCTAGAGCGCAAACAAAGAATTATTAAATCTAGAATTGAAAACGATAAATACATTCGCACATGTACGCTCCCGTAGTTTCCTAGAAAACCATACCCGATTCCAAATCAAAATAGGCAAAATGTTTTCAGACCACCAAAACGGCCCATATACCCTACCCTTTAGGGCGGCAAATACGTATATGGCTTATATAAGAGAGTACCTCCCGGGTCCTGACCCCTTTCATAGTTGTTAGAGACCGAGATCATGTCTAAAATGGGTGAAGAAGACGGTTTTTGTCAGGCTCTTGATTCAAGGAACCTCCACCAAGAATTTCTATTTTATACCCAGTCCGCAGTCTGCAGTCCGCGTTTTATACCTAGTCCGTGTTTTATACCCAGTCCGTATTTTCCAGTCCGCGTTTTATATACCTAGTCCGTGTTTTATACCCAGTCCGCAGTCCGTAGTCCGCAGTCCGCAGTCTATATTTTATACTGACCGACTGGAGACTGCAGACTTGCAGACTGGCAGGTAAACGAGGAAAACTTTGTTGTGGAATGCTTTAACAGAGTCCCTATCCCGAAAGTTTAAGTCATTTAAAAGTCTAGTTTAGGGATAGGGAATCTGTTAGAGCATTCTACAACCATGTTTATTTCGTTTATCTGTCAGTCTGCAGTCTGCGTTTGTCGCACACCGCCTGTACACCGACTCTACATGAGCTTGGGACGCTTGTGCTTGAAGTTACTGCTAAGTTGTTGTCTATATTATAAGGTTCAAATTGAGAAGAACTTGTATACGTATTCATGATTATATTTGTGGCGCCGAAACTGATTTTGAGAAGTTCGTCTTCATTTCTCGCGGAAGTGGATCGCGGGCTCGCTTCCCACAGGTTAATAAAATCGCTATTCGTTTGATGCCAGAAACAATTTAAGTTGTTAGGTTATTAAAGATGTTGTTAAGCTACTGTTTTGATGGATTACTCCATTTTGACAGTTTAAATATATCGAAATCTAACCAAACCAAACAATCAACTTTTGGTTCAACATTTAATTACCTAAATTTTAGCTAAAATGTTCCAGTTCGGTCCCATGGTGTAATGGTTAGCACTCTGGACTCTGAATCCAGCGATCCGAGTTCAAATCTCGGTGGGACCTCTAACCGCCACTTTTTTTTTCTTTTTATTCTAAACATGTCTTTTTATCTTTACCGTTATTTTTCCTATACCATCGAGAATACCTCAAATCCTTGAGATAAAATAAGTTTCAGGTTTTCTTAAAAAGTACAGGTGTTTTGCCGTGTACAGTTATTAGCGTACTCGCCATTTTGGTGGGTCTTCTGACAGACCCCAAAATAGAGTTTTAGGTAGAAAGCTTCAAATCGGAGCGTATAGCAAAGCTTTCTGGATTTTCATAATGTGTGGCGTTCCATTATCGCAGCTCATCGCGTTTGAAGGTTGTTTGGTATACACTTATAAACTTTTAACAGAGTAGGCGGCGAAGCGTGGCTGCTTTTTTGTGGTTATAACAGGTAACTCGCACAAAAAAATAATAAACAATATGTATAAAGAATGATGAAATAAAAAAATATATATATCGATCATGTTGTGAAGTGTGCTTGACTCGGGTTATGACTTAAAGAACAAGGTGTAGGGTACTTGCCCTTGGTGGACTCCTGACTTCCGGTAACTCTCCTGGACTCTAGTTTTTGGGGCCTGGCCATCTAGTGGAGTATATTGGACAATTTTTGGGGTCTATCAGGCGCGGATTTAGGATAAATACTGACCGAATTCCTAAACTAGTCTATGGTGCAAGCTTCTAGGGGGATCCGAAGTATGTCACACGGGGACTCCCTAACATATCAAACTCTTGTCATACATCGATGGACATTTGATATTCAGTGATCATACATGAAGCACTCGTTCACTGCGTATGCGTAGTTCAAGGCAGCATTGCTAAATTTGAAATGGCGGAGGGAGGTATTGAGGTATATTGACGAGTATTTACCAGTGTTTAAGGCTAAGAACAAAAATAAAATGAGAAAGGATAACCAACTGTGTGAAATTGAAATTTGCGAGGTCGATAACGAGAAGAAAAGGATCAAAATTCACTACAAAGGCTTTCGCGAAGATACAGATGAGTGGCGTGACTATGGTTCTTTATTTGACCTCGAAGGATTTCACGCTGTAGTAAATTTCGAATTGATATTTCGGCCCGGTTTCCCATCCATTCAACAACTTTGCCAGTGATTTTCCTCCTGCCTTGCCCGCACGTCTTTAAGCCGTTTGCAGTACTGAAATCTCCTTTTTGAAGACGTTTAGAATACGGCTGTTAACAACAACATCGCTAACACCAGATTCTTCAAAAATTATTTTCACGACAGCGACTGTGGCGGACTCGTAACCGATTTCTGCACTTTTATTCTTCTTGCCATAATGTATAAATGAGAAAGCTGAAAGAAATAAAATGTAGACCCCTTAAAGTTAATATTATAGGAAATTATTGACTCAAAACGCAAATCTGATTTTAACCTGACAAAATTTTCAAGGCTGGACGTATAGTACTTTTGTATCAATCCACATCCTAGGCCTCAGTATCTGAGCAAAACCTTCAAACGGAGATAAAGGGCTCAGAGAAGTACGATAGGCACACTTACTTGTTCATTTCGTGTCTGAATGAAGGAACCGTTGCTTCCCGTACCATCCGCATTGCCAATTACTTTGCTACCCTTTCACGCTTGGAAAACTGGCAAAAATCACAAGGAGCAGGATGTAGCTGTTTTGAGAGGCCATTTGACGGGCTCAAGTCTGCTCTATGTTAGACGTTTTACATATCAAAACAAAGGAAATTCGTTCCTCTCTTTGATTTTGGCGGTACATTTTCAATTCGAGCTTGCGTAAAAGAGTTATCGCCCAAGACCCCTCGCTCGGTCGTGTTTTGATCACAAACGCCTTGTTAATTTTGATCGAACCGCTCGGGAAAATTGAAAAATGACGAGGGTAAAATTTTACTTTGGAGTCAGAAAATTAGCAAAATGGAAAGCCATGATATCATAGTTAAATATTCCAGTGGTACATTGAGTACTTTTAGTATACAGAATGAGCACGACGATAAAATATCCGAAAATCGCACCCGATTTTAGTGAGGCGCCGAAAGGGGCGTGGTCGCAAAATTCAATTAAAGACTATTTGTACCCCTTGAGTTTCATATGGTCCCCTTTCCTGGGTTTCTGAGTCATTCAGACAGGTTATTGGCTAGTTCCTTTCTTCTTGGGTGAAGATTTGCAAATCGGAGGATTATTTCATCAACTGAAGGTTAATTTCCATGTTGTATATTGGATATGGACCGATTTCCGTAAAACGGTGGTAACTGGTGTTGATCCGCGCCTGTTTTTCCTTAATTTAAATTGCCTTAAGGGAAAACATGCTTTTCCCCCATACGGCAATAGACTACGATTGGAAAAAACACGATCTTCTTTCTCGTGCGGACTCAAATCCCAGATCTAGAAGTAATTTTTTTTTAAGTCATGCCCTTTTTTCTTTAAGCAGTTTCCCAGAAAACTTTTATCCCTCGGTCAAAGGTCGAACTTTTCAGGAAACCAACCAAACTTGGGTCGACCTAAACGAAGCCGCTAAATATACATTACTCATGCAAATCTTTAATCTATTAGTTAGTTCGTTTACATGTGAATATCGGCGTTTGTCCCGGAAACGATCTTCAGACGTTCTATCCCTCTGAAGCAGACGGATAGAATGTGTTGGACGATAAAAACTCATTGGGAGTGAACTTAACTGAGCCAGACGTCGAACTTTTCATTAACTTAACTCACTAATTTTGGTTCTTCTCATGGAAAGCTCGACGTTTGGCCTAGGCTTTCTCATATGCTTATGATTTTCAAGTACCTAGAGAATTCTCTGAAAAAATGCCCAAGACATGTAACTGTTTGAACCTTTTGAATTCAATGTTGGCATGCATCGGAGAGAGAAGGCAAGCTCGTGATAATGTAGGCTTTTCTAGCAAGAACTTTGAATTTGGAATGCTCATAAGCTTATACCCGTGAAAGATTTGAACCCAGGAGTCATTTCATTTTAAGGAGATGGAGCATGATCGTCCGGGTGAGCGTAGCCCTAAATAGGACTGTTATTGACAGTGACTGATACTGATTTCGACAACCTAGTTGAAATACCCGCGGTAGTCATTTTCAGAGTCAACGCGAATTGAATCACGTCAGTTGATGGTCTTGACTCTCTTAGTTATGGATGTAAAATTTTAAAGTGAGGGACGATAAGCTAATTGTTAAAATGAACATTTTTATCAACCCTCAGTGCAGCGTCGCAACCCCCCCCCCCCCCCCCCCCAAAAAAAGGGATAAGGCTGTGTTTTATGGATAGGTCCCACCGAGATTTGAACTCGGATCGCTGGATTCAAAGTCCAGAGTGCTAACCATTACACCATGGGACCACACACAGTGAATTTATTACTGAAAACTATTAAAACAATAATGTTGATTTTTATAACCGATAAAAGATTTCATTGAGTTAACTATATTGGCTTGAGAAACTGTTTTGGATGCGTAAAACCAGTTGGCCGGCGAGATCTAAACAGTAGGTTTCTAAATTTCCTTTCTGTTAACATTTCTTGAAAAACATTGTGTTTTGTAAAAGTCAATTGTGACAGCTGTTTTGCGAATGTTTATTTGTAAAACTTGTGCGCGATTAAGGAACTTAAGATATCTTTATTGATGACAGTCAGGCAGATAATATATCGTATAGGGATTCCAAAGACTGTTTGAAGCTGAATAACATTTTTTTAATATTGCATTTCTAATCAAGAAACGTTCCATCACCAAAAAAGGAAAATTGTTAGATCGAATTAAAGAAAAATGTATCCGGTATAAACGGTCTAGTATAATTCATAATCGCCGTCTTTACTTTCAATTTTACTTTTTGTAGTTTTTAAATTTTAAAAATATTATTGTTAAATGGGTTTTCTTTTCTAGTTTATCCTCACCATCATTATTTCTTTCTTCTCCTTCTCGTCGATTCAGATTTCAGTCTTAGCGACCTCTCGATAATGTTACAAAAACAAACCTAATGCACCTGTGCTTCAATTCAGATGTGAAAAAGTCCGACCACCAGCTTAAAGGTTAATTAAGCCGTATTGTTATCCTTAAGTGTCCCCTGGTAGAGCCAGCAGGAACCAACTCACTATAGAATCACTGGCTGCGTTGTAGCACGCTTTAAATTCATGCCACTGCGATAAAGCTTTCAGACGCTCTACCCGCAACCATGGCCAGTGTGATTTCTCTGGGAATTACTTTTCTTCTCACCGTACAAGTCTATGGACGAACGTATTCAGATCGTAACTGTAAGTAGCGTTAGACTTTCGAAAAAATGAAATTCCAAGTCTAGATACGAGACGTCAAGCATGGGTGAAAACGAGCGACAACACTTTCATTAGAGATGCTGAAAAATAACTCTGATAACATTTGATAAAATTATCAATACTGGGGAAAACGTTTTTAACCTAAAAGGGTGCTTGATATTTTCTGTAAGGTATAGTTTTGTTGATCAAATACTTGATAAACTGGAAAAAATGCTACAGACAACGTCTAAGATATATTTTCTAAATTGAAAATTCTCAAGAATTTGTTTTGAGAGCATTGACGACCTGGCACCCTTTTTCGAAGTCCCTGTAAGTCGGACCCGAAATCAAATATTCAAATCAAAATATTAAGTTCAAGAGCGCTGGACTAGCTAAAAATCCAGTCCATTTTAATTTGGTTTTTCAACTGATACTTTATCATGTTGTCTACAAAAATATTGAAACCTGTATCTTGTAATCGTCTTGCTTTGACAAACAGACCAAAAAATAAAGCTGGTTTCCAACCAGAGTTTTCTGCCTTCTAAAAACTCCCATGACGGTCAATTCATCAGCAGATCTGGAAGGCGATGTATGTAATCAGTGATATCAAGTAGGCAGGGAGTTTCTTTGACAGTCTTTCAGTCTAGTACTACAGGTTACTGGTTTATCGAGTAGCAACTAAGCTAATAGTTTCATCGCGCTTTAAAAGAACGATTTGGATAATGAACAGGGCCGTCAGGATCTTTTTGGCGGCTGTTTTTAAATCCATAGCACAGTGAACTATGTTCTGACCTATGGTAAAAACAAAAAACCTGGCAATGGCAACAGCGGATTAACATTAAAAGAAGAATATTTTTTAAACTGGAGAAGAATCAGTTTGTTATCTTTGATTTTCTTCAGATCACCCTGCAAATTTACTCAGGGCATATCGTAATGCAAGAATTTATAACGGGAACCACATGCCTGGCGTAAATAAAGATGATGATAGCAGCTCGGAGGTCTATTCTCCGAAAACATATCACGCTAAAGGTCACAATGGAGACCTGCTAAACACAAATGTGGGTATTCTAAAGGGAAGTGCACGCGATGATAGCATGCCTTACGTGCAATTGCCACCTGTAAATGAAGGATACAAAATCAAGGCCACTCACCACGGGGAGGTGCGATCAGTGGACTCTAAAGCAAACGACGATAGTTCATTGGAAGAGTTTGAAATACGTTTGCCGAGCCATGAAGGTAGCATTGCTTCTCACCATAATGGAAACGATGACAGCCTTAGCGAGTACCTTCCCCTTGAAAAACCCCGTAATAAGGGTCACAAGATAACGGACGGCGTTTTATCGGCTGAGGAGCGTGGAGAAAGTTTAGATGACGATAGCGCCGCTGCTAACGAAGAGGGAGAAATTGCCAAATACAGTGGGCCTATTACCGGTCTATACTCGCAGCGAATCGATGACCATGTGGATCAAGATAAGTTTCACAAGCGTGGCAAAACTCTTAGCTGTCTAATTTGCTGCATAAACCCAAACAGGTAACC
>JBBMOI010000002.1:12980000-13005000 GCA_038088405.1 Porites divaricata
TAATGACTGAACCTTTTTGGATGGAAACTTCAAGTCAGAAAGAAATTTATGAATTTCTTGGTAATTTTTTTGGGGGTTTGTGTTAAAAGCGGGTGAGAAAAACTTTCGTTAGCAAAATTTACCTTTAGTTCTATCTGGAGGTGCTGCCGTAGCAAAAGCCAGGATCAAGCTGAAAACACAAACGCTACACCAAACACTTGCGCTTGACATCCTGGGTAAAGTATTATGAATAGTGTGCGGAGCGTCAACTTGCCCTCTTCCTAATATATGGTTCACGGAACAATGAACTGGTAATACTTCCACGCGATAAAACAATTTAACATGGTAATAACAAAAAAGCTTAACAAAGGATCGGTTCAACTGCGGAAACCCGGAAATTGAAAAAGCCCATTACAACATGGTTCATCATCAAAAGAGTTCGTGGGTTTGATAATCTCTTTTCATTAACACGGTTCTTCCCTCGTGTGAAAAATAAATTTTTTATGTAAAATGCGCTCAATAATCAAGCGAAACACTTTACAGCTAGTTAGGCAATGGTAGATTTTATTGTATTTGGATATCTAATTACGTGTGTTAAGAATTGTTGACCATGCCCGAGGCATCTTTGAATCGAGACTCCACTTTCAAAGCCCATGCGGCCCCATAAGAAATCTAACTACGACAATGTATAAGGTTGCCGACGCGGTTAAGTTTCTGTTAACAAGGGTCAGACTCAGGATAAAGGAAATGTAATAAAACTTAGGACAAAAGACTTTGAGTCACCATAAAAATTACAAAAGCAACAGGTGGGAGAGTGTGTGTGCCAAAGATTATATTTTTCCGCTAGCCGATCGAGGCAAAATTCTCTGTTGAAAAAGAAAAAGAATTTGTTTTTTTATACATACCCCAGTATAATACAGAATCTATAGCTAAGTTCTTTTCAATGTTTGTAGGCCGTTCTAGGCTGTCAAAGAGCTTAGGTGAAAAAACCAACATTGATTTATTTCAGAATCAGCTTGTTGTTTTAGTCCCTATTACGGCTGACTTGCAGCTAGTCTATACTTGGCGGCCTTTGAAATTTGAAAGCGGGATCGGATGAAAGGATTTTTTATGAAGGACATCTGATGGTGAATAATCAACTTATACACAATGAAACGCTTGATTTATCACTACTCAATAAAGATAATTCATTCAGAGTAAAAATCAATGTCATTGAAGAACCACGACAGCTTGGCAGTTTAACAAGGTGACGAAATGAATAAAAAACAAGGAGCGTTTAAATTTCCGTTAAGATAAATGGATTAATACTTTTGAGACATGTGATAATCGAGGAGAAAATTACATTTCCATAAGAAAGAAAGGATAAGTTGTGCCACAGTTCCGTTATAAGAGGACAAAAAGTTACTTAGTTTGCGGCCTCACACCTACACCTCTATATTTCAGAGACAAACGAATGGCACCTACTTCTTACTCACAAGTACTTAATGTAAGATATAAACGAAAGATATCGTGAATCTCCTGGTCAATTCGATTGTCTGTCTGATTCCGGAATATAAATGATTACTAAAGTTAATTGATTAGCTTAGCCACAATATTTTGAGCAGCTATTTTTTTGGATCCTATATACTCAGCTCCTGAAATTGAAGGAAAAACCTCGAAAGATTAAACTGGTAAAAGAAGGACACCATAATATACTATAAAGGATCGACGACGGTTTCGATGAGAGTTTGACATGGATCACAAAGGACAAACCTCTACAGTACTAAAAATAAAATTAAAATCAATAAAGAGTTATAACACTTCTTAAATCGTAGCGCAAACTAATAGCTCGGCTACAAATAAGGTCACATTTATCCCAACGAATGATTTGATGGATATGTGTCAATTCGCAAATGGAATTGAAGACATCCGTTAGGTTGGAAACTTAGAGGTCTTTGAGGCCGCCGTGAAAGGCAAAACTCAATTGGCAGGTGTCTGGCAGAGTATTTGCGTTTTTCCTTTTTTATATGTGAATAGCTGACTGAGGTGATAGTTACTTAGAATGCTAATTAGAATGAACTGTTGACAAATGTTATCTGATCGATACATTTCGTCGCCTGTCGCTCGACGGGCGCGATACTCGGCGTCAAGTTCTGACGGGCGAAAGTCAATCGATAGTCGACCGTCAGGCGATATGTCTCCGATAATCTTTCAGTGGATGGAGAAAAGGGGGCCCTATAGAAAGTGCTTGTTGATAACGACTGCATGGCTTTTCTAGCTAGCGTTCCAGGGTTTACGTACGTATTACCAAATAATTATTAAAAGGGAAGTTAAAACAAGTTATCGCTAACACCGCAGTCAATTTCTTAAGTGAAAGAACGATTTCCCTGTTGTCTTTTTTTAAAAATAAATTTCATATATACTGTTATTTTCACATGGAAAAGAATAAGTGCCATGCTATCTTTCAAGCAGTGTTGTTGTCATTGGTGAATTGAGCCGATATATCCACAAAGTATATTTGGGGTGCGTTCGATTGATCGCTAATTCAAAAACAAATGTACGCAAATGTGTTGTGACAAATCTCTTCTACCGTGTTCATTTTGGACCACTTGAATGCTACATTCATCAGAATATTTTATTTCAAGAAGATTCATAAATTGTTCAATGCAATGGATGCCAAGACATTTAAAGTGATTTCTGGTGTTTATTGCATTTGTTCTTATTTCGGAGTACAGTCAATAGAACACCTCTTTAATTGGGGATTGTATCGGTGTACTGTCAATCAAAATCCGACTTTCCTTTTTCCCTCAGTTATTTCTAAAAGAAAGTTACAAGGTGACTTCCCTAATAGCAAAAGCCTCTTTTCTTCCTGGTATTCTCCCGCCGAATACCAGAGAAAAGAGCCCTCTGCTAGCAAGGAGAGAGTTGACTGAAGCAAAGCTTCAGACTAAAATCCATTATCTCCCTAATATTCTGAATCTTATATTCCTTATGTTTCAGTTGCTTTGAACATTTCAGTAATCCTCTGAAATGTTTGCCGGCGATTCTTTTCTACCCCTTGTAATTTGTGGGTTTGGAAAAGCTTGGCGAATAAGCAAAAACCAAGAAATCCTCCATTCGAAAATGACGCCAAGGGAATGAATTCTATTTAAACAAGAAGACGCCGGAAGGCGTTTTACGCGGGATGTGTTGGTGTAAGAAAGAATTACCGGTATGTTGAATGGCAATGGAAAGTTGAGTAGTGTCTGCAACAAATGTGTGCAGGAGAGATGGAGATGTTCTGTTAAGGACCAATACACTAGAAGATGAGTTACACACAATGGTTCCTTTGCTACTCAAAACAAAACTTACATCAATATTACCACCATATATGTTAGGAGTATGGCGTAGTTCACTAAAATTTGCATTCCTTTACTTATGTCCTCAAAATATGCTCTTCCACACTCAACAATAGCATGTTAAGTATCATACTTCCGATAACTACAGGGCTGCAAGGCTGTGCTCTAGGGAACATTTCAGGGAGCCTTTCGGTCTCCCTAAGCATTTTTAGCTGGGGTGCCCGGGCCTCCAAGTTGGTCACCCAAATTAATAAATCGATGAGCTGTTAGTTAGTTATTAAAAGTTAAACAAACTATTTTCTTAACAAGTCAAGCACAATTTTGTGAATTTTTTTTTTCGTGAAAAATCACATCTCTTTGACCTCCTGAGCGTGCGAAAAAAAACCCGCATGTTGTCATATGAAAGTAAGTTTTTGCGCCAAATGAGAAACATGGGCAACGCCGCCGAATATTTCATGTTTTTTAAATGGAAAAGTAAGATTCTGGTCTGTTTATGTATTTTTTATAAAAAAAATTGGGGGTCAAAAAGAAGGGCACTATTCTCTTTACAAATAATCATTTTGATTTAGGTTGAAAAGAAAATTCGCTTATTAAGATTGACTGAGATCCCGTGGAGCTTTTCAGGAAACTGTTATGATTTCAACGAAACCGCGGCGCCCCCGAGGGGGTTACTTGGGTTAATTTTTGCTGGGTGTGTGCCGCTAGCCTCTCAGAGCCCCTACCCCATTATAGTCTATTCTCTGGCCAATTGTAGACCCCATATTAGTCACTCTTGGGCAAAAATGTCAATCCTTTAAATAGGTCCAGTCAAAAAATGAATTGACTCATTTTCTAATAAATTGAATGAAGAACATTTACAAATATTCTGGTACGTTTGCTAACCGTTAATATGAACAACCCTCTACCCCAAAAAATCCGAAAATGTGCGACCCCACTCTAATAACTCTTTTGAAAATGCAACCCCGTTTTTGTCAGTCCAGTCGTGAAAATGCGACCCCATCCAGCGGCACATCCCTTTTAGCCTCTTATAAGGAAGTGCCCCCCCCGGGCCGCCCCAAAACTATTATTCCTTTTGAATAGATCATCTTGTTGTAAAGTTGTCGTTTAACCGCAGAACGGAAGTATTTTCTTTCTATATTATCTGTGAAATGTTCAGGACAAATGTGGATTCGGTTAGCTTTTGCGTATTTATTTTTATTACGTGATACGTAATGCCTTGTCACGACACGAAAGACAATGCGGGATTTTATAGATTTATACCCGATTCTGGAACAATCACAATAACAGTTGCCTCTTTTTTTTTTATACATCGTATTTTACTGGAATAACAATCTTAGTTATGTTTTAGCCTCGCAGACACAGCAGTGAAAAAAGGTAAAAATATTAAAAATTAACACTCTCGTGTTTATTCAGCGATGTTTCAAAATACAAAACTATTGTTTTGCGTCGCCGCCCGTCCTTTACGCCTGTCAAAGCAAAAGTAACAGTTTCTTCTGAAAAACTAACTAATGAACAATCCTAATTTGAAGCAAAAATTTCAATGTTATGAAAAGTTGTTACTATCGAAAATTGTGTAGCTTGTCACGTTCATATAGTCAAGGGATTATGTTACATGTGAATTCATGTGAAACGACCTTTGAACATCAACGCGTGCCCGCTGCCCGATTTAACAACATTTTCTTAAAGCTTTTTGATAGATATGCTACTTATTGCTACTTACAAGTCGACCACAAGAGTTTCTTAGCGAGCGGAGCGTTCTTTTTAGGCCGCGAAGCCACCGAGCGAGCTACGATTTCGCAAGGAATAAATTCTAGACATTCTTAGCTTTTTGACTATAAACCAACAGAAACAAGAAACCAACACCAGCAAGTCGGCTGTGCCACCTAGACAATATTTTCAGTCGCCCGAGGCCAAGTCTTGCGCCGTAAGATCTAGAGCACAGCCTTGAGTCCTCGTCCTCCTCAAGGCTGTAATCTTAGTTTCCCTTTGCTCACGCAGTATCTTTTTTCGGCTTGTGCAATCCAACCTACTTGCACGTGATTCGAAGTTGCAGCCAATAAAAATCACACAATTTTTTCGGGACGGGTTCGGGATACGGGAAAGTTAAAAAAACAAGGCAATTTTTGACTCCTAAGGAATGTGCTACCGAATTTAAGACGCTGGCTGACTACGTCATCCCGCGTAATGATAATAATTTATTCATGTTGCATTTACCCTCGTTATGAAAAAGAGGCTGGGCATCTCGAAAATGGGACATTCATTGTTACTGGATAATTGTTAAGGTGAATATAAGATACAAAATAGATTTAATTTTGGATGTACATTTCTTTCCTTTACTGTTAAGTCAATAATTTAAGATTTAAGCGAAAGCTCGGTCGGCCCAGCTTACTCCTTTTCTCTGGTCATTCTCGGATACTCAAGAGCAACTGATGGACATAGTATTTACGGAAAAAGTGGATGGGAGGTAAACAGGAAAACGATCATTATGCTTCAGGAACTGGTACGACAATAGTATGGTCTCTTGTTAAACGATGCATCGGACATATATTTTGCAGAGTACCAGGCCTTCCTTGGTGGTTAGGAAATGGAAGCCTCGTTCTCAGGCTTAATTCGCGTGTTGCGGGCCAAGTGCCAGTCAACAAAATCCGCTCTCCTCGCCCATTAGTGCTAGGTTCAGCACATGTGACGTTTGACCTGAGCCTATAAGTGACCTCCTTTTTTTCTAAACGCGGCTTACAGTGATTTCGCTTATTGATTGCGCCTGGAACTTCCGGCAAGTTTCTGACAGGCTCCAAACATCTTTAGTGCGACTGGTCTCAACACTGCCAAGAACCTGAATTTTAATGTAAGATGCAAATGAGTCGACGTAGATGTATGATTGCCATGGATAGAAGAACAGCTGAATAGCACTTTTGAACTTCAAAATAACATTGCCGACGAAGAAAATAGCACACAACTAAATAATGCCTATAGCTTTATTCTCTATTTTACGTACTTGCAGTCACCCAAAACGACCACTTTTCCCTATTATTGGAGCCCTTGTATGTAAAGTCTCACTGAAATCTCTTAAGAACTAAATATTAAATTTACAACATTAACTGAACCAAAAACAGAATATACATATACACCAGTCGCCCTAACTCCGTCGATAACTTATTGCTTTCTTATTAAGAAATAACAGTAAAGAGAGACCATTACCAAACCACCGCCAGAAGGTGAAAAAGAAGTAAAACCTAAAGAAGTGATATTAACTTTGGATTATGACGCAGTTAATTACACTTTAGTATAATATATACGGTGGTTCGTAAAGGAACTATGTTTTTTGTATGATGGTTAGAATTTAAGCTTTCTCTGTGCGGCTCATTTTGTTAATTTAATTCGCGTTAGAACACACGGTCCATTAATTAACATTTGAACCACGTTAGCTCAAAAATGAGAAAATGGAACACTAAAAGTTAGTGATTTTTTTGGCTGTTAGTGCGATCTTTTTGTTAAATCTTGTCGGTCCGAACAAGACTAAATCTCTTTGTTCTTCTTTGGCCGACTTAACTTATCGTCGTCCTAATCTTTTCTGGCAGCATGTCGGAGGACACATACTCGGGCATGCTGGAAGGCTTCCACAGGGTGGTGGGCAAGGCAGAGGTTGTGCCATGGGAGGAACCATTGGAAGTGGTTGCTGCTGAGGAACCTGGATCTGTATGGCAGGTAGTTTGATAGTCATCGGCTTTGGGGGTTTTGGCTTGACCGGCTTAGCACAAGGGTTTGCTGGTGTAGTACCACACGGCATCGGCATTGGCATTGGCATTGGCATCGGCGGTGGCATCGGCATTGGCTGGGGCATTGGCATTGGCAGGGGCATGGGCATAGGCATTGGTGGTGGACACGGACTGGAAGGTGTTGGAGTGCATCCTGGTTTAGGAGCTATGCTTTTAGACTTGGTGCTCCCTGCTTTTGGGGGAGAGAGAGGTGGGCATGGTGGTGTGAACATCCCACCACAAGGTGGTGCAATGGGCATAGGAGGTGGTGGCATTGGAACAGGAGGCGGCGGTGGAAGCATCATCATGCTGCAAGGTGGATAGGTGCAGCCTTGAAGGTTAACCATTTTTGGTGCCGCCACTTTGCCCGCAGGTTTCTTTGGTTGAGGTTTTTTGGGTGGTGGAGGTGGTGCAGGTGGTGAGCATGGGTTGAAAGGAGTTGGAACACAGGGTGGCGCCATCTGTTGAAGGAGTAAAACAAAATTATAAAACCACAAATATAATTAGATATGGCAACAAATTACGAGGAAAGACTGCGTTTTGAGTCCTATCTTCGATATCGGGCAGTATTATTAGTGGTTGTGTTTTTGAATCCTATCTATTCTTCGATAGAAGAGGTTACCTTACAACGAAAATTATAATTGTTACTTGCCTGTTGCATAGGGTACTGGGGCATCATCATAGGCTGTGGTGGTGGAGGCGGTGGCATCATCATTGGTGGGCACGGTGGCTGAGCACATGGATTAAATCCTCCATATCCGCCAGCTAGTGGCATTGGAAGCACAGCACGGGAAACTGGTTTTGCAGATACCATTTTAGGCATGTTACTTCTGTATGGGCGAAGAGGATACCTGTAAGTAATAGGCCTTCGGATAAACCTGTTGACTGCAGGAGGTTTGGCAAGCACGTTTGACCTACACCAGTTGTTAGCCAGAGTTGGAATACAAGGTGAGGGTGCTGGAAATTGAGGATATGCGGGTGCTGGAAAAGGATAAAGCGATGTAGTTGTACAGGCTCCTGTAGATGGATTACACTTTGAAGCCGGTCGTTTGGCGTTAACCTTTGACTGTCGAGGTTGTGGAGTTGGTGCTGCAGCTTTGGTTGGTGGGCATGGATTCAGTAGAGTAGGCATACAGGGCGGAGTTCCATAGAGGGGTGCTGGGGCAGGAGCTGCCGAGTAGCAGCAGCTGGGAGCACAACTCGAGATACACGAGGTGGAGCAGATAGGAGGACAGGTCACGCTGCTCACAGTACCTACAAAACGCATACGTTTTCGTAATATATTGTGTTAGTACACTGTAAACTTTGTGCATTTTAACTTTTATCAATTATAGTTTTTAAAGCCAACTTTATAAATGTACTGAATTATATGTTTGACAGCAGAAAATTCAAGAAATATGTAGAAGGAAGTATTGGAAGATTTTTCGAGCTTTGTGCTACTTCAGGTCAAGTTTTCTAGGTTAATCAATTTGGAGCAAGATTTTCCATCGATATATCTCATAGCTTGGTCAGCCTTTGTTGGTCTTGAGTCTCATTCACGTTATTTCAACTTTTAATTTAGTGACCGTGACACTGTGTCTTGCTGCGAAAAGGAAATTGGCCGATTAATTTCAGTGCTTTTTATTCTGCCTAATGCCATCAATAGTCAGTATTTTTTAAGCATCAAAACAGAACAAGTGTCCCGAACAGTGGATTTTGCATCACCACACCTGGAGGTGCAACACTGATTGACTTCAGTTTAATAAGTTCATTCATCGGTGCTGGCAGCTTGTTGCCGTTAGCTCTGAGGTACTCTTGGAGGGCTGCAGTTGGATCCAGGGGTAGGCCACTTGGTCCAAAGGTCATAGAAAACTTAACTGTAACTTTTGCCTTGGGCCTAAGAAAACCAAAAGGTTAAAATTATTTTCATTACTGACTGCTGTTAAATTTTGTTATCTTGGTACTAAGTTTCTGTGGATTAGCTGAAAGCTTTTGTCCAACTTATTGAGCTTGATTTGAGACTAGGACGTGAAATGCAACGTAATCATTGTTCATGGGGAAAATTATAATAATAAAAATTTTCAGGGCCCTCGAGGTTTGAAAGAAAGCTGGCATTGCCTAATTCAGGATTTGGGTCAGGGACGCATTAGCTAGGCCCATGAAAAGAATTATTGTACCACTTGGAACTGTAAAAATTAGTTTGAGTAGCATCAGTTCATACTTTGCTGCAGGAACTTTAGTCGTCGGCTTGGCTGGAGTAGGCTTGGGAGACGCTCCACCACTCGGTTTTGGTTTCGGAGGGGTTGTTGGTGCTGGTGTGACCCTAATGGCCGTAATTATTTCACGCTTTCCAAGGTAGCTGTAAGCTTGGTAAGGCTGAACAGCAGGCTGTGGTGGTAGACCGTTGCTGGTAACATGAATGAAGTTCTTCGGTGAGTATGGTGAAAAGACTATTTTATACTTAAGACGAATATATTTTCTCTCGCGTTAGTTCAAAAAACTATTAATCAACAGGGTTAAAAAGCAGTAAATTCTTATATTGTTGATTGTTTCTCGGTAAAACTAATTTTTTGATTAATTAAATTTTCCAGGTTCTTAATGTCAGATGAAATGCTAATGTGAAACCAACCCCATACAAAACTTTAGCAGTTTTGGGCGTTTCTTTTTTTTTTTGTATCTGTAGAAGGATTTTTGTTTTTGAGGTGATTTAATAAAATGTAAGAAAAGTGTCGTTATGCAAAAGATTAGTTCCTGACCAACCTGACAGATTGAATAGCAGCACTCTTAAAAGTTGTTACTCCTGCTTTCTTGTATACTTCTTGTATCTAAATAATAAACAAAGAGGAAATATTAGTTTCTACAGCCTTACAATACCATCCGTCTTCAAATCCTTTGAATGATTAATACCTAAGATAATAACATTACTACGCTTCCGTAAAGAAGTCACCCCTCTCTCAAAAAGCTACCCATATTTGTTCGGCTCTACTCCTGGGAACAGCGGCTTTAGTCAACTACAGTCAAAACTTTCTACCTACCGCCTTTTGAAACTTTGCTGACAGTTGTTGATAAGCCAGAGAACCACTGTTACTAAAATCGTTTAGCCATACCATGGACTCCACTACAAACTCGACGATGAAGGTTATGTCACCTGGAATTATTGACAGAAAAAAAAAGTTACAAGGGGTAAGTGAAAGTCTTTGGTAAGAAATAACAATAATAATTATATTTATTCAGCGCTAAGCTTTATCCTCTTGTTTCCGATAACGTATATGCACGTTAGGTTCGTTAAGTTGTTTGTGGAATTTTCGTACCTTCTAGTGGCTTTTTGCACACATAGGTGCTGGGTTTAGTACATGGATAGTCAGCCATTGTTCCGTATTTAGCATCTTTGTTGAAGCCAACACAGTTCTCATTCTTTCCAGTAGGCTGTCCATTTTGCCAGTCCATAAACCTTATCTGCGATCCATCAACGGCCATGTACATACTTTCTGCAAGGCGATCATTAAAGCCGAGCCAACTGAAACCTTTCTTGCCCTTTAAAAGTCCCTGCTTGAAAAAATCATTTTCTCCTCTGCTGGCAATTGCCGGAAGAACTGCGAATTCCTTGAGGCATGCTGCGTGTGCGTTCGACCAGGTTTGTTTGTCTGTGCTGTACTTGTAGCAAGTGCCTCCATAGTCAGTGAAGCCAGTAGAGCATTTAGCTGTAGATAGCCATTGAGGTAGCTAATTTAATTATCAATCAACTGATTAACTAATTAAAACACAAATTAATTAATTAGTTGGCTAATCGGCCAATCAATCAGTTAATCAAACGATCCATCAAATTAACCGTAGGTTGTTTTTGGAGCCGTTGTATTAAGCAAGGGTTTTATCCTTTGACCGATTAGCTATGTACCTTGTCATTACGCATTATTAGACTTTTCATAAATCGAATGATACCGAAGAGAATTTTCAGTTTCACATTTGAGACTCGCCACTAATCGATAAAATGTCAGTGCGGTGGTACTGAATTAGACACAAAATAAGTGCACCTCAAAAGACAAATCAGTGATGAGATTACAGTCCGACCTCTATTAAGTGGCTACTTTCCAGAGTCCCGATTTATTTGTCAGTAAACTGCTGTATTTGATACCTCTATTCAACGGCCACCTCTATAAAGCGGCCGCGGCCACCTTTTTGCTGTCGCAAGTGTATTATTTATATGGTTTTTACCTCCATTAAGCGGCCAGCAAATTATCTTTCCATGAAATATCTTGAGCTAATTTTTTGACACACTACACTGTTGATGCAAAAAGGCCTAAGAAACATGTCAACGATATTTTGCATTTTTTCTGTACATTATCAACCCGAAGAAATACTGTACATTTCAAGTACGTGCCCTCTGTGTTAGAGCTAGAACTATGCATGGGCTGGAAATGCACTTGAAGTTTGTTACAATGAATTTTGGATTTATCTTCATATATGTTCACTTTTTAAAAGCATTTTGCTATATAGAGTCAATAAAATCATGTTTACTGCCACTCCTATCCAATTTATATTGTACCTTCATTAAACGGCCACTTTTGAAAGTCCCGAGGGTGGCTGCTTAATAGAGGTCGGACTGTATTTAGATGTGCCTCTTTAACCATATCTAAGTGGTAGTTTTGTCGGAGGAGAAAGTGTCACCTGAATAATTATAATAATGATAATGATAATGCAATGCAAATAATTACTATAATAATAATGTAAAAAACAGATAGTAACAGTAAGAATTTACCTCCAGCCACGGATGTAAACAGATCTGAAAAAACAAGAAGTAAAATTAATCACTTGCTTGGATAGAAAATGTCTAGTTGTACAGTCCTACTTCGCTAGTACTGGCTTCAAATCTTTTAAACATTTGAGGTTAAAAATCACAGTCTCTTTGTATGGAGGTTACGCAACGAGCTCTTGGCTCGGGGAAAGAGTAAAACTTTCTGTCCTATAAACGTTTGCTAAAGTTGACTCGGCGGGTAGGGTGACCCTCTTTCCCAGGGCAGCTTTACTCCATTTAAACGAAGCCTTAGTTAAAGATTTCAGTTTATGACTTGTTGATTGCTTACCCGAGTATCCTTTTACATTCTTCTTCAACTTTGAAGCATCAGGAGCAGGATCCAGTAACACAGTCACAAAGTATCTTCCTGATGGGCCTTTCTTGACTGCTATCCCGCCATGAGTGGCTGCTTTGTAAACGGCAGTGACAAAAAATCTGCTTGTGTCCTTCATTGCTGGTTTTGACCAATCGTAATTTTGCATTTGCAGTAGCCAGAAGGATATGCATTCTGTAGGCACGGAGTTTGAGCTCGTCATTTTTATACACTGCAGTTGTCCATGTTTGATACTGGCATCCTTCTTTACTACTCCTGCTCTCTGCATTTTGTCGTTCGCTACTTTGGCTCCAATGTCAAGTGTTGGTGAGCGGATGAGAGGGTTTGCACCGAACAAGAGACGTGCGCGATTAAGTGCTTGAAAACACTTATTTGCCACTTGGTCTGTAGAGAAACAATGGAGCCGTTTATACGAGGAAAAATAATACCCGTCTTATATAAGAGGCGTCCTAAATAAGAGGCAAACTATCCCGTATGAACGGCAAATTTCGTTTGAAATTTAGCCAAGAGGCGTCTTATCTAAGAACAGCCCCTAACACCTGTTCTTCGATAAGACGCGTCTTTGCTAAGTCGAGTCTTAATGTGCCATTAATACGAGATAGTTTGCATCTTATTTAGGACGCGTCTAATGAAAGGTGCATCTTATTTTTCCTTTTATGTAGAGCCCTATTGTGATTATAAACACTTGTTTCAATATGGAGAACAAGCCCTCCTCTTTTTTCCTTTCAAAGTTACTGGAGTAGTACGCGTAATGCACAAAAATATGCGGCAAGCGGCAGGCCTCTTACCACAATCAGTGAGGACATAAGCAGTCCTCGAAGAAAAAGTCCCTTTTCAGTAACTTCGTTTTGCAAACGTGCTCGTTGAAATAAGAACTGATAACGGATATTAATAGAAAAGGCGAGCTTCAAAAAGCCTATTTAAAAAATGCAGGTGGGCGTTGCCGCCATTTTTGTCCATTGTTTTCCTCATTTTTAAACTGGCAACAATTTTCGTGATTTATACTCTTATCGACCATAGTTCTCCATCAATCAGAGGACAAGACATTACTCATTATAGTAAGTTACTCATTTAACTTCTTTTAACCAGGCATAGAAATTATCGCAACGAACTGACCAGTCGACAGTGGAGGCGCTTTGGATTTTGATTTTGACGACTTTGCTTTCGCCGCTGGCTGTACATTCAGAGGGCTCTCGTCCATGTCCTCGTCGTCGTTATCATCATCATCATCAGTGAGCCAGTCATTGTTGTTTTGAGACTTGGAATCAGAATATGATGCTGGAGCTGCTTCGTCACTGCTGTCAGTAAAAGCTGTAATTAAATGAACGCTGTCAGTTGTTGTTACGGCAAAATTTTGTTATTGAGATACTTCACGTGCCTAATACAGGCATGATAATATTCTTTGAGGCCTTGCGCAGTCCATCTCCCAAGAGGCCATTGACAGCCGAAATAACACTATGGCCTCTGGAAATGTGCTCACGGTGTCATCCGTTCTCAAACTCTCCTCATAACTATTTTCTATGCTTGGTTATAGGAGAGAGGATTTTAAACTTTTTTAAATCCAACTGTACGTTATTAAGTAGACACATTGAATTCTGCAAAGCTGATCGTACTACTTTGCAAAACATCAACACGACTCCGATAGAACCCAAAACGGAGCGGGGTTGTAGCCGTCGACGGCTGTTTCGCCATTATTGTGGCTCGTCATGGCAGCGTAACAACAGACAGAACAGAGAACCTCTGCTAAAAAGATACCTGCTCACTCTGTTTTAAGCAATAACATTGGCCTCCAGCAACCACGTCATATCACGTGTCTCCGGAGGGCATTAGTCCAAGTTTCGCGTTGATGTATCGCAAAGAATATATTTTCTGGATGGCAAAAACCAACCTTAAAAACATGGGAAAAACCATGCAAAATGTACAGCATATCTGTTCTATAAAATAGATCTATGTTTGGCTTCAAACATTCCGAAAAAATGGCCCGTCTTCTGAGAATGAGTTCCTACTTAATGAAGGCCAGATAAGAAATATCTTTAGTAGAGAGAAACCTACGTGTCCTCTTATATTTCAGGTTTAGTTACTGTGAAAAAATAAATGTACATACCGTCTGAAAGAGAGGACGACGTCGTAGGAGTGATGTGGTCTTTATCTATTAATATGTTATAAAGAATCATTATAAAGGCAATTGATATAAGAGGAATGACAGGAAATGGAATTACGGCCAGATGAAATATGTGAAAAGTGAAATTTTAAATCCGTTTTTGGTAAGCCTCCGTTAGGGCTGAGGCTAGCTTTAATTTTATTCTCGGTGCCACTACTTAACAAAGTTTAGTCTTTAAGTTTTTCCGCCATGATAACCCACCGGCAATAACTGGTATTATATAAGAAAATATGTGATTATTTTGTCCGCCAGTTAAGAAAAGGACAATTCACTCAGTTTGAGCAGTAGTCAGAAGAATATATAATGGGATGGCACTTATATTTATAAAGTTATAAATTAACAAGTTAAATATAAAGTAGGGACTAAGTACGAATTGTATTACGCACATACCCCTTTTACGATAATTATGTAATAACTATACCACCTCTCACCTCTAGCTCGTACAAGGAGACAAAATGCTAAAAGAGAAATCCCTAATAGTCCCCTCATATCACGTGGCTAGACGTCCAAACCTGTGGTAATGAAAACAAGTAAATCAGTAGCTAAGTCGATGTTTCTTTTCCACGAAAAGGTAAAAGAAAAAATGCCCTTGATATTAACCACTGATAAAGAACTTGATTGGTGTGGTAATAAACAGAATTGAAGACATCATCGATAGAATTGAACCATTTACAGATCTGACTCAATGGTAAAGACAAAAAATCTCTACAAGTCGATGTTTGTTTGGAACTTCTTCGAACGACTTCGCGGAAGTGATTTTATGAATGAATACTTCCTCTTTGCATTAAGATACGAGAACTGGGATAAAAGAAGTTCATCAAAACAGAAATAAATATTAACTCGATTTACCTTTCTTTTGATGAACAAATGAAATTATAATAGACTGAGAAAGTTTCTAGACTTTAGCAAGGATATGAGGTGCGCTGAGACGTGAAAGTTAACAAGAAAGACCACACTGTGGTGTTACACTAAATGGACATAAAAATTACACCAGTCAACTGAATTAGTTATGGGTCCGTCTTCTTTCATTTTAGAGAAATACACGCATAAAACGCATTGTTTTAGATAATCCTTAACACACAAAAAAGAAAAACAACAAAAAGGAAAGACATCCTATCGCTGACAGTCCACAACGGGCTTAAAGCATTTAGGCTGTCTTTATCGTTGAAAAGAATACCTTTGATGTACTACAGCTTTCAACAGGTTGACCGAAATATGAACTTTTATAAAAATACTCTAAAATTCCATTTCACCTCGTTTCTTGACAAGTTCTTCTTGATCAAAGAGCGCAGTCCCTATAATCTAAGAAGACAGGTCATTTGTTATAATTACATATTGCACGGATCATTTCAGATATAAGCATGAGATTTATAAACACGGCAGGTGGTGCTAACATCAAGTATTTTTCTAGGTCATGTCGTATACAACCTTTATCACAGCATTGTATTTGAACATAATGCAACGACTGCACAGATCTGTTGCAAGAGTTGATAAAAACGAAGTTTCACCCATACGATTTAAAGTCGATAGGAAATACACACGTCGCTGTATTAGCAGATAAAATGTGTTATCTCATGTAGATAAATTACCATATCATTACGGAATGTTTATACGTAGTATAAATTGGTATTCGATCTTGGGGTAGATTGTTGAAACGCTGAGAAATCTCTTGTAGTCTCTCAAATATATAGACAGCGATCTTACCATATAATTTTTTTTGAAATTTAACAAGACGCATCGCCATTAGTTACTTAAACAACAAGATAGATGTGACGTAGAAAACGTTAAAAAGCATCGAGAAACGAAAAGAGTCTATGGTGAAAGCAAAACGGCCTCATATTTACAAAAAAAATAACGGTCAGCTATTGCAACTTAAAGACCCTGCCATACCTTGACTATAAAAATTTGGAACTGAAATTTAGCGTACCGTTGCAAGACATTTTGGTAGTGTTTCTACTGTAAACACGAAGATATATTATAACGACGAATCCTCTTTTACGTACCTGTGCGATAAAGCTTGATATTCGGAGCCAATCTTTTAAAAAAAGTCTTTTTGTTATTCAAGAACCATCTATTAGTGCATGCCCCAACGGAACAATTCCCTTGTCTGGTTTGAGTGATTCAACCCTTAACGTTTGAATATTTTCAGTCATAAGTAACCTTTATGTTTTCACCTTGAACAACCAACAGAAACATAGCATTGCCGATTGTTTTGTAGATTTCTTTTAACACAAGCAAAAACAAAGCTCATCTGAACAGGTCATGGTAAAAGGAGAATCAAGGATCATACTGCGGAGAGAGAGTGGATAACCGTTGTCTTACGTTCATGCTTTAATGCAATGTTCAAAAGTTAATAATCGTGTTCTTTTTACAAGTTGTTTGCGAAAAAGTCACACTTTTAAAGCCATTAGTATTTGTTTATGTAACATTTCACTCCAGTAACGTCACGAGTTTGTTTTGTAGACACAAGCATCGAAAGACAATCTTTCAGATCGGTGACCTCGATGTCATTAAATTAATATAAAATTTACGGCTGGTTTTCAGTCAAGTTTTTCACATAAAAAAATTGTCATTTGGGATGCATTATGTGGGAGACTCCTTTGTTTCTATATACCTAGAGCAAAGGGAATCTGATTTGGTATAGAATTTTTTTCCAATAAAGATGTCTGATAAAGAAAATTACGAGGTAGTTTATACAAAGACTCAAAACAATGATTTTTATGTGTTCTATTATCATAGGCAAACAGTATATCGTGAAGTATTATGTCGGCGGGAAAATTGGTTATCATTTGGTTAAGATGGTACTATAAGATTTTCCTCCAAGCGGATCTTAGACGGTGATTACGTATCATATATGAGATCACTGAGATGAATCAGAACATCTATTTACTCGGTTTATTTTGAGAAACATTTTGAGTAGCACTTATTGATTTCCATACATTTGCGGCCAGGCTTACGAGGCTTACCATCCTACGGCCGGATGGAAGCTCTTACGTTCTGCGCTCGCAGGTACGCAGTTTTGGAGCCAAAAAAGCAAAGACGGGGAGGTCCCAATTTCTGATTCTGAGGAAGATATATGGCTTTTTCTAACCACCTTGTTCCATTCTCTCGGAAATTGTGGCCCATATACTTTCATTATTGTAGGAGGGAGCCCAAAAGATGAAAGAATTTCACGAGCACTAGGTGTTTAAAGTAAAGCGGGAGAGCTGGCGGGTGATTCAATGCAATGGCCGTGTCACTGAAGCAACGGCAACTGCAAGAAATACAGTCAGTCGATCGTTTTACTTGCTATTTTACGTTTAAATACCGATCAACACTTTTTTCTCATGAAATAAACTTTTATTGTTGGCCTTTTTATCTGAGGTGATCCAGCACAGGTCAGGCTGACCCGCTTTTCAAGGTTAGGTCGGCTCATGATCATAACATTTTTGTTGTGTTTACATGAGAAGGCGGGATGTCTCGGTTTGCCGAAACCCCGGTTGCTTGAGCCGAGATCTTGGCAAGCGAACCAGCCCACAACAAAAACTGTAAGAGAAAACAAGGCATGAGCTGAGCCAACCCGGTAAAGCAGGCCATACCGGCTAACCATACCACGACCCTTCAGAAAAAAACTGCAGCTTCACACCTTGCTATGGCCACTCACTTATGAAATTCTGTTCACGTCCATCGGTTAAATCAGTTTAGCAGGACTTTGGCTTTCGTCTCTTCATCATGTTTATAAAAAAGAAGGCCTGGAGTCCACGAGAACTCTCATGTTTATTAGACAGAACTGATTAGAATAATGTCAGAACCGAATCAAACCTTGTCGGTGCTTGCATTAACTTGGAACAAAACATTGTTCCAATTTGGGCTTTACTGAGAATTTAATCATTGTTCAACCCAAGAACTAAATGGACCAAGTCTTTTAACCCGCACCTCCCCTACTTCCGGGGTGCACATGCAATCCCACTAAACAATGAGTGTCTAAAAATTCAATACAGTAATTGACAACATATAACACTGGATGAATATGTAGAAAATTACTTTAATGTTTATTTCATTGATCACAACAGAGACAAACATTACTTTCAGACACACAAATTTAAAGCGAACCAAAAGACCTCTCTGTTCTAAATTGCGTTACATAGGCTAATTTTCGTCGTGCTTCTGCCGCGTGTCCAAAGAAAAAAATTCTTAAATTGAACGAGACTCTATAGTTAACGTCTGAGACCACGTTGCTCCTTACAGTGCTAGGTTTAAGGTAGAATGACTCTAGCAAGACCTTTGAAAATAGTCCTTACAATTTATCTACCGTCACTGCTGTTACTGCCTTGTTGTTGCTCCTCCTCCCCCATTCCCCTCAACAGTAACAACAACAACAACAACAACAACAACAAAACTATGCTGTCTAATTGCACAATGGAATCTCGATTTCACCAACCTTACGGTTTATTCGAATCAAAACTGAATTTCCTTCCGAAGCAAACACTTAAATGCTACATTGTGTGTTTGCTAATCCCCAGCCATATTTTGATTCAATCTCTTTTTCCGTGGGTGGTTCGAATAATCAGGTTTCCACTGTTGGTTTTAATTAAAGATGAAGCTATCCGTTTTTAGGTTTCTTAATTTTCAGAATCTTTTGTTTTCTCTTTTTTGGTTTGGGTTTGTCCTTTTGGCTTTTCGTTTTAGGTTTATATTGATTTGCACTTTTCCTTTTGCAACAAGACGCTGAACAGTATGGAGGACAAAAGGGGCCTGGTCGGAGCACGCAAGAAATTGGACAGTTGCGTGCTTGAGCTTGATATGGGAAGGAAGGCAAAAGAGACTGAGGTGCTGGTGCAGGATAATGCAAAGAAATTTCAGGAAGTTCGACAATAAATGACTGTGAAGCAGCTGAAGCTTGTTGTGGTACATTTATATTGGAAACGGGTGAGGCAACATTCCCTATTGGTTGTTGCAATTGAAGGGGTTGGAGAGGCTTTACTTTAGAAAATACATTCAAAGCCCTAGGGGATACAAAACCTTGGGGCCTTGGAGGCTGAACAGGTGATCGTACAGGGTAACATGGTCTAGATACTGTTGGAATGCATGGAGTAGCAGCTGGATACACTGTACCTGAACGGGCAGGGCTAGATTTGATGTAAACACTACCTTGCAGTTGCAACGGTCTCGTTAAAAGTATAGGTTTATTCTCTGCTGCTTTCGGTGCAGTTTTAGTGGGTTTAGTTGGTGGCTTAACGACATTGGAATGGCACGGATTCGCTAAAGAAGGGATGCAGGGATTAACCACTTGAAAAGGCCTTTGTGCCATTGAAAAAGGGGGAATGGGAACGCATTGATTATATGGAGATGGAATACATGGATAAGACATCTGAGGTGCTACTGGAGGAGGTGGTATGGCTGGCGCTTGTTTGGGATTAAAAAATAAAGAGCCCTGTATTGAAATAGGTCCTTTAGCAGGAATGGGCTTTGGATTAGAGTTTGGCTGCTTTGGCTTGTCATTTACAGCTTTCTTAATCGTGGTTGCATAGCGAAGTTGAGGCACCGGGACTATTCCGACGGGTCTTTGCATCATTTGAGGCCATATAGGGTTAGCGTAAAAACGAAATTGTGGTTTTAAGCCAAATGGCTGAGGTTGATATTGCCTTTGCTGTATTGATAAAAAAGATGGAGACATTGCTGGGGGGGCGAAGGGTCTATAACTTACAAATGAAGGGCGAGGATAGGATTGTACGCCATAAGGGTAAGGGTACGCTGCCATAATCGGTTTGGGCATAAATGTTCGAGACTTTCCCTTCCTATGTAAGGGTCTGGATAGTTTTCGTGCCTTTACTTTGGGTGGGCAAGGATAATAAGGACGGGGAATACACATTACAGGAAGAAATGAAGGTCTTTGAGGAAAAAAAGACGTAGATGGTGGGAAGACTGGCGGAAAAGCTGGCGGTGGAGGTGGCAAGTGTATCACATGAAGTGGTGTGTCAACCACCGATGTAGGTTTCACGGTGGGTGGAGACACTGGGGGGCAAGAATTGTAAGCACTTGGGATACAGGGTGGCTGCATGACACTAGGAGGAGGTGGTAGAAGTGGGAGGTGAATAACATGAAGTGGCGTATCCACCACTGACGTAGGTTTCATGGCAGGTGGTTTTGGTGGCTTTATCATATTAGGGAGACGTGGTGCGGTTGGAAGATGTATGACATGAATTGGCGAGTCTATGACTGATGTGGATTTCAAAAGAGGCTTGGTTTGTGGTGGGCATGCCTTGTATGCATTGGGAATACACGGAGACTGCATCAATGAAGGAAACATGTTTGGAAGAAATGCTCGCTGATTTTGATAGCCTGGTGTCAGGGGAGGGGTTCTAGGTAAAGTCATTTGGGGCAGGGCGACAAATGGGCGTGTCTGCGGCTGCAATTTCCTTCCAGGAATACCAATAAGAGGAATGTTATAGGAACCCTGAACCGTCTGTGAAACTTGTGTTCCAGGTGGACATGGTCTAAGGAAGTGCGGAATGCATCGCACAGATAGGGTCACCGGATATGACATCGGCCTGGACTGTGGTGCTACGATTTGCATCGGAATCGAGTTTACTTGAGGACGTAAATTAGGCATGATGAATCCTTTCTGAGATGCTTGTGCTATCACCGTGTGCCGCATGCCTGGATACTGGGCTTTATCACTGGCTGCTATTCTGGAATTACAGCAGAACGGATTGCAACTGATCACACAAGTTGTAAGACAGCTGGAGGTGCAGGTTCCTAAAACAGCCGGTGAAACACCTTCAAAGAATTAAGACATTTTTGCTGAGTCTTTCCAGTGATTTTCAGCTTCAAATAACTTTGGTTTATTCAAACTACTAAATAGCAGCAAACGCACAGAAACACTTATGCCTTATTGTTTATATATTTTCCCCCTTTCTAGTCACCAGAATTAAATGCAAATTCTGAAGCTTGTTTAATATGGAGCAAAGTATAACAATGCAGATCAGGCATACCAGGTTGAAATTCAAAAGCTATGAACAAAAGTCAATTACAGTTTCTGCAAAATTTCTATTTCCCATCTTAAATAATATTTACAATACATAACCTTTAAATTTCTACAAAAGTAGCAATTATGAAAGACTCTATCTGATGTCATACGGATACGATCAGGCCCCCTAAGCATTAATGACTAAATACAATAAAGACGGGCTTTTTCTTCATCTGCAATACCTTGCTTGTTACGAAAGTGTGGGGATTCTAAGAAATGAATTGTGTGTAATTCTCTCAAACATTTGAAAGTGTAGGCGTTCAGAGAAATCATCACAATACGGTATCTGCGAAACAATTTATTAAAATTACAAGTTTTGCTTTAATGGGTCTTTTCAGAGCTTCTAATAGCTAACATACTCACTATCATCATCATCATAATCATCGTCATCATTAATATCAATATCATCGTCAAAAAATCAAGTTAATTTGCCCTCTGACACGTTTGCCTTTCCTTTCTGATGGCAAACTTAAAGAAAAATAGTGTTCCAGAGGAAAAAACCTGGGACAATAAAAATTCGTTATACCTGGATGCACAATTCTAACAGACTGGATAAGAGTCTTCTGGTTAACTGGAGCTGGAAGTCGCCCAAGATTCTTTCTCAAAAGGTTCTGAATCGGTTTTGTCGGGTCCGGATCAACACCAGGACCAAACTTCAAAATGAGTGACACCGTCACTGTGGGATTCCTACTGAAAGTGCAAAAAAAGCCAACTTCAGCAATATTAGGTCCAATTATTAACACAATTAACACCCAAATCTCTGTATGCTTAAATAAAAAACCACGTACGAAGTGGATGAAGTGGTGATCCTCCTTGAGGTCGGTGTGGTAGCAGCAGTGGCCTGAGTAAGCGAGGTGGGTCCGGAGGATGTGGATTTATAACTAGGGGTTGGGACTCCGGGTTTTTTCGGTGAGATGGTAGGTTGCAGTCGAGTTCTTGTGCGTTTGCTGCAAAAACATGTATGAAATAATCACAAGGTCAGTAATACTGACTACCTTTTCCTTGTATACCAGGTAAATAAAGTTGAAATGGAGGGCCGACTACCTGAACTCTTCAACATATCCAGACACAAATGTTTGGTCCTTTTTGAAAATTACCAGGATCTGAAAAGAAAAAAGGGATCAAAAAGTTTTAATGTTCCTTACAATAAGTGGAAAAAGTAAAGTGTTGTGTTCTGATTGTGGGATAACTAGGTTATGAATGTTGCCAGCCACTATATTAATTGCGTTCGCACATGCGTATACAATTGTAAAGTAGATCTGGTGCAGTGAATAAGTTGCCTGGCCATTAAAAGTCCAAGGTAGCTTGTTCCAGTGAAAGGGCCTGCGAAAAGGATCTATATCAGCATTTAATTGCTTACCACTAAACCATGAGTATCTAGTGGACGAAGTGATACTAGATTCAGACAAGAGAGGATAATGGGATATTATCTTCTCTTGCCTCAGATTTGTGATCATATATACCAGTGATTCTATCTTTTCTTTGAGCTGCATGTAAAGGAGCGATGTTGACTGGCCAAACTCGTCTGTCCACAGCAACGACACAAACTGAAGTTTTGTGCGATATGTGATCAAGCCTAAAATGGTAAAATATTTTATGATCAGTGTATGGCACAAGCTCACTGGTTCTCCTTTATTTCTAGTATCTGTTTTCCTTCAAATTAACAAGTCTGATTGTACTGTGATCTATAATTAAACTGAACAGTGCTGTTCCTTAGCCAGAGTGTGCTGTTAAATCTGGCTTATTGTCTCTTTTGAGGCTAAAATAATTTCTGCTTAAACAATAAAAAGACTACACTTTCACCAGCGGTTAGAACATGATTGTGTACTTTCCTTTTCAGATAACACTGCATATCGTTTCTTAGACTTTGTAGTCTGTCCTCATCTGGTCACACTTTCAATTAAACAGGTTATACCGTCAAAGAGCACAGATAGTGATTTTATCGAGGGATGCAAAATCGTTACCTTCAAGGGGCTGCCTAGATACATAGTAATGAGGCTCGGTACATGGAACGTCCGACATAGTCCCGTAGCTAATCACCTCCACGCCCACACAGTCCTCCTTTTTTCCGGTTGGTTCATTCGCTTTCCAAGTGGTGTATTCCACGGTAGTACCGTCAGACCAGGTATAAGTCCCTTCAGTTATTCTGTCATTTAAACCGGTCCAAATTAATCCTGTGTTTCCGGGAGGCACCAGCGTCTGTACAAACGCCTCCTCGTGTGACGCGTGAAAGGACACTAAGGTGGCGTTATCCTTGGCACTCTGAAACAGGGCTCCATCCCAAGTTTGCTTGTCCGTGTGAAACCTGTAACACGTGCCTTCGTGCTTTTTATAGCCCAGGTTACAGTACACTGATGATTTGAAAATATAAATAATAACACGTTGTTAGTTCTCCTACTGAGAATAATGCTGATGAAAATACTTTTAATAGTGGTAACAAAGGTCACTTACCATTTTGCATCAAAATAAATACGTCTGAAAATGAAAAAGTCACCATTAATTAATAGGTTATCGTGGAAGAATAAAATAAATAAATAGACAACAACAAAAAATGCAATTGATGAAGTGGGACACAAAGAATTCACCCCAAGCAAAAAATATTTTAACCCGGCGTTATGCAATCATCGTTTCTTCAATATTCTTTGTTGAGAACTAGTTACCGAATATTGAGGCAATTTCAAACAAAGATGTTCGATAGGATATTTAAGCCCATAAGCCAGTGCGGTACATGGACTAGTTAGGGGAAATCCTTTGACTCCACTGGTAAGAGCACCTTTAAATTAGTAAAATTGCCAAGTTTAAAAGTGATTTGTTAAAAACTAAAGAAGATATAGCCCCGCAAACTTGCACAAATTTGCTGACGTTTGTTTGGTGGGAGGCGAGTTTGCCTCCCCCCCCCCCCCCCTCCACATACAAAAACGTCTGTAAAATTTCGCATTTTCTTTCCAGTGGAGTCAAAGGATTTTCTCTAATTTTTCCATGTAAAAAAAGTTGAAAAAGAAAAAAAAAAACCGTTGAAAGGTCTATTCTCATGAATTGCAGTTAGTGCGTATCTAAGCCAAGTTATCGAATGTACGTAGTAGACACCGGCTGTGGTCTAATGGATTTGAAGATAGTTTATTAGAAGGCTTGTGCTACGACTTGCCTATTCTAACAGGAGACCGAGAAGTTGGATTTGGACTCGGCCTTTTTAGAAAAGAAATAGCTTTTAAGAATTTGACAGCATTTTGTCAGATTTTAACTCTTTTATAAGCATAAATTCCTTCCTAACTAAGCAGTAGAACCATGGAGGCTTGTGTGACTTTTATATAATATATAGTTTTGAAGCTGTAAATTCCTAACTTTTGATAAGAGCATAATACCTGTATAGGGAAGAATGTTGTCCTTCAGTAATGGGTCCTTATTTCCCGGCATGGGATCAAAGTAAACAACGACATAAAACTTCGCAGATGGTGATCTAGCCAGCCCAACGCCTACAAAGTTACTTGAAAGCCATATCATGTGAATGAAAGGCAATGCAAGCACTTTTGGCTTTCGCCTCGCCCAATCATAATACTTGACGGAGGTATACCACGTGATAACGACCGTTTGAGCCAATCCTGTTTGAGTTCCAAATCTGGTGAAAACATTCGTTCCATAACTTGTGTTTGGATCAATTGAAGTAGTACCTCTTG
>JBBMOI010000002.1:13007500-13050000 GCA_038088405.1 Porites divaricata
AGTTAATAACTTTCTTTCTCACGTTACAATTTCGAAACAATCAAAGTATTACATATACTACAACTACTAACACTACTGCTACATGTCAGTCACCTCTACTATCGCCACCACCACTACTACTACTACAACCTACTACTGCTGCTGCTACTACTTCTACTACTACTTCTACTACTACTACTACTACTACTACTACTGCTTTCACCACTGCTGCTGCTGCTGCAACAAAGTACTTACGGTCTCTCGCAGCACATTTTTTCTTTATTGTTGCGATTTGACCGGGATTTAAAGCCATGCCATATATTTGGAGGCACGTCACACGACCTCTAAAGTACTGTGGTATGTCCTTTACAGCGCCTATACGAACTGAATGTTGGGTGGCAAGGTATATATGACCCACCCTTGTACGAGAAACCTGAAAAAATATGAATTTAACATATAATCATTTATGTGAAATGGAAATCATTTTAAAACAGAGTTACGGTCAATGTAATACTAACATTTGTTTTGATCTGAAATGTCAGTCCAATTATCCGGTTTCAGATGGAAGCATATGATTTTTGCTATTGCATCCTGGAATGTATACATACAGTGTAATTCATTTTAAGAAACATTGGCACTTTGCAAGTAATTTATTGAAACCTAGACCACTATTCAGATCTGTACTTAGTTTTTTGAATTGACATTTGTACAGCCTTTGAAGATTATGCCAAAGAAAGTGACAAAGCAAAAATGGATGGAAAACAGCTGGCATGTTACGTACCACCCGTCCATTGACCCACAATACTGCAACGCCTCTTTTATTATCGTACATCAGCCCTACATAGTACCATTTCTTGGGCTGGAGTCTAAAAGAGTAGATTTTCTTCCTATAAAAATAACGGCGACTGTAAATATGACCCTCCAGTTTGCGCATTCCGGATCTTCCAGACAACCAAAGCCCAATACCATATCCCTTCCTTCGATAGTTGACGATAGGACCAGGTTTACTTTTGTGATATATCCACAGGAAGATAGAAATTGATCTGAGTGTGTCAAGTCTCCCTCGGGGATAGTTTGGAAAGTCGATGTAGCTGTCAGATGTGCCCCTTAAGTAAAACGATCCTCCTGGTCGCCCGTAAGGTCCTAGTGAACTTCTAACTGAGTTTAGAATACCCGTTGGAGCTCTGTTTGCACTGATATCCCGTCCATTTTTATGTTGATTCAAAGGATATATTGCATACGCCTTGGGGAGAGCTGTAATTACACAAATACCGAGTTAGATTTAATGCAAGCTTTTAGCGTCAAACATGATGGCATTTTTGTATAAATTCATTAACAGAGTACAGATCGAGAGTACAGAGGACATGGAGGTTTCATTCATTAGCTTAGGTTTCTTTGCCATTCAAGGAAGCAAGAATTTTTTTCCTTTTGCATCCATCCGACGATCCTGATCTCTTTCTCCATAAAGAGAAAATCACGTTGAAATTTACCGGTTCACTGTTTTTTCCTCAGGATTAAATTGAAAAACATACGCCTCGAAACGGAACTTGTTTTCACCCTAGAAAGAAAAAAGATCTTAGCATTATCAGTTTGGCTGGTGTCAATAGGGTGTTTTTAAATGCATGAACATATTGCTGAAAAAAAGCATAAATCGAAACAATTTTTAATAAGTTTTTTTGGTCTCTGATAACCTCTTAAGTGTGTTTGACATATGGATTATTCAGCAATATTCTCTAAGCCGTAAGCGAATAACGGTTAAAGAAGAAGGAGAATGTCTTCACACTTACCATTTATGCACGACGTCGTTGCCAATCGTCTTATTACATGGGCAAGACCAGAGAACGTGTTGGAACGAAAAATATTTTCTTTTTTCTCGACGATCAACCTCAGTTCAAAATCCTTGGTATAGGGCCCAATAGCAAGAGCGTACACCTTCACTCCCTTTGCTTTTAAGGGCAGTACTGCCTTGTCCAGTGGAACAGCGTCCGTCGTACGAGTCTGATATCCATCTGTCATCACTATCAAAATTTTAGGAACATTTCTCCGCGCTCCTCCTTCCTTTGAAAAAACACCCTGGGCTGCTATTTTCAGGGCTAGGTCAATTCTTGTTACTCCCCTGTAATAGGGAAGACGTCGCACAGCAAGGTGAAATCTCGCGTAGTTGTTGTATCTAGTGAATGGTATTTCTACGCGCGCCTTTGTGCTGTAAACTATGACCGCAGCATGGGTTCCTGTTCGGGAGACACCAAATCTGCGCACAACTCTGTTTACAAAGTCCTTCTCTCTAGAGAATCCCCAGTGGCCAACGCTACCTGAGGCATCTACTGCAAAAGCGATGTCTACAGGACGTTTACACAAAATCCCTACAAAAGTTTAAAGATAAGTAAATGGTAATAAATTTTTATATTTATGTTGCATGATCCTTAAAAAATAAGCGCTAATTGGCTAGTATGGGTATGATGGATGCTTTAAGGGAAATAATCATAACAGAAAAATTAATTGCTGCCTTAGAGGCATTATGATTAATGTCAATCAGACACTGCTATAATTGTGTTGCTGCGACGCTGAGTGCTACCAATGGTAGTAATTGAAGTGGCCAATAACTCCAAAAGACTCGGAATCAACGCCTTGGAAAAGGCTTGGGCGTGAAAAAAAAAAAAAATCTCAAAAGGCGTTCGGTTTAAGGAATTTAAAAACTCACCTTCGCTCTCTTTGAAATAAAGAAATGTGATGGCTATCTGAAAACTCAGCAGAAAGATAATTGACCTCATCGTAACCTAAGAAGAACACAATTTAATGCCAAGGAAAGTGCGTTGACGTAAATAAAGAAAGATGGTAAATTTTAACAGCAATGAGAAATGATATGATCAACATGTCGGAAATTGAACCTATGACCTCCCGTACACCGGTCGGATGCTGCGTTAATATATTTACATTTTGTATCCTATACATACTATTTGAAGGTCTGAAGGCCTCGGCGGTACAGCTCTACCCAGACTTCTCTTGAGTGCCCCCCCCCCCCCACCCGGGCCCTGTGTGGAGAAAAATTGTCACAGGTAGAAGTGTCACCCTCCTACCCGAGCTCCTTTGGGCAAGCCAACGTTTCATGATTTCCTTTCGAAAAGTGGCGAGCTGTTTACATAAAAAACAAATAGTTAGCTCGGCTAGAACGGTCACCCGTCTAGCCGGGTCACCCTAATTTTCGATGGTAGGGTCACGCTCCAAGCCGGCGTTTAAAATGTAAACACTTTGGCAATCAGAGCATGCGCAATCTCTGATGGCTCGAGCAAAGTTGTAAAACGCTAAGTTAACTCGGCTGGGAGCTGACCTTTTTCCCGCGATAGGTTTTCTCCATATAATAGTGATCTCAAGCTCCCTAATGGCTAAGGCTACGTGCAAACGGACGCAACAACTCTCAACAATGTTGGGAGTTGTTAGCCAACAATGTTGCGTCCGTTTGCACGGGGCTAAAAGTATGACCGGTTTCAAACTTTGTGCATCAATACGCAACAGTATGCAACAGGGTGAGCAAACAGACGCAACATGTAACATCCAACAATGTTAGGAATTGTTGGCCAATAATATTGCGTCCGTTTGCACGCAGCCTAAGGTTTTCAAGATCGGCTAAACGAATAGATTATTGTTGTGTAAAGCAATTCACGTACACTTTGCTAGCTATCAGGCTGTCTTATAAAAAGTAAGAATAATATTATGTATTCGTCTGGGAAGACTCATTTTTAATTGAATCGTAATTTTGATCATGAGATCACTGTGGAAAGACATTAAGGGTCGAGTAACCGACTCTCTCATTAACCTTGGACTTTTCATTTGTTTTTCTTTCTTTCTAATAAAACTAATTAATCCTTTTCAAAGCTTCAAACTTTCTTTGCTGGAAAAGCCTGTCGGATTTTAGTTGACGTGAAAATGCAGTAAAAAACTGTAGTATTGTTTTGTCGAACTTGTGAAAGAGACTGATAAACTGACGCAGAGGAAATGAAAGAAAGAAGCCATTTTGTCCTACAGTTTAATCTATCTGACCGTGAATTGAAACTGAGTTAAATATAGGTTTCTTGAATTGATATGATTAACGTTAACGGAAAGTGACAAAGACGAATCCTTAAATTTGCCACTCTAAGGAATAGAGAGACACAGTATGTGTTGTCGATCTTTCTTTAAAAATTTAGTATTCCATAGAGAACGCAGAGGACCTTAACGAAATCTCGCAGAATCTTTAACACTCACTCGCTCGGTAAGATAACATAAACGGTTACATTTTCTGTGGAAAAGTCTGTTCACAAATTTTCCTGCAATTCGTATATATTCACACTCTCCAAAAATACCTTCATCTGCTGCAGATACGAAAAAATACAAATATGTTTTGCTGTTTGCGCACTCCGTTTTCCTCGTTTTTTCTTCATTCACTTCAATCTCATGAAAAAATTTTATCTTATGTCTAAAGTCAAGGGAATTACTTGAACAGAAACGCTGACCAGACGGTTTCGTAATTGTGATATCATTTCCAAGTTATGAAGTCATATTACGGGGACCTGATCTAGACTGAACTCGCGGCGAGCAAGAACGCTTGTAAGGACTACAGTTAAGTGTAAACGTAGAGAGAAACACCAACATTCCTGAAGTAAATAGCTAGATCTAAAGCAAAGCAGAAGGGTACTCACCATATTTCATTGACTACCATCCATTTGTCTTACCTTTTGATAGAATTACATTAATATATTTATCATCGACATGAAGGGAAAGTTTCAGTTAAATTGTTTATCTTAAACCTGATTTGCTTTCTGAAACCTGTAATTCCACTAGCTTATTTTAAAATAACAAGTCAAAACATACGCTGACTATTCGGAAATACCAGTGATATTTTTCCCTAGAATGTGAGGTATTTTTTGCAATCCCCGTATTATTTGATATATATAAACTAGTGTCAAAAACATTCTACATTGTCCCTTATACATTTTCTTTTGGATATCAATAGGGTGATCGACGGTTTTTTTATATGACGAAAGCCATAATATCTTTCCTGACCGACTGAGTTTCCATTTACTCTATTCAATGAAATTACATATTCATTTACCTTCTCGTTTATGGGGCCGATCTAGAGGGATTGGATTGGGGTGGCTAGCCACCCCCTTTTTCAAACAGCCCACGAAAAAAGTATAATGATTGGGGAAGCAAACGGGAATACGTGGGTCCCGAAAACTATAGAAATACGTGACGGTCCTAAAAGCCTTGTGAAGCCAACCTGCCCACAATGTAAAAAAAGAGACCAATCACGAAACAATTGAATCTAAGCCCGATAAAAAGGGAGTTCAATCTGAACTAGCTGTATATACACCTGAGGCAGAGTATCAAGGTTGCTGCCTTCATTCGATCAACCTTGTAATATGCCATTCCATTCGTGCAAAATAAAGTCATTCAGAAAATAATGGATTCTTGTCATAAATTGTTCAGTTTCTTTGACAATTCACCAAAGCGACATAAATTCTTAACGGCCGTAATTGATTGCCTTACCCGAGAGACTAAGGAGGGCACGCTGGAAGATTTGTGCAAGACGAGGTGGATCGAAAGGCACTCCACATTTGAAACAATTTTCGATTTGTACGAATACATCGTCATCACGCTTAATGAAATATGTGTACCCACAAATGATGACGTCCGGTTTTATCCAAACAACGAGAATGGATCTTGGCTGCCAAAAACACGACGATGGCAAATGGACTTCGACACAGTGTGATAAGCTTTGAGCATAATTTCAGCTTTGTGTGTGCTAAAGAGATGCTGGAGCCGATGCGACCACTCGTCACCGCTCTGCAAGGAAGGCTTTCAGGATATTGAAGAAGTTACATCAAGTCCTATACAGAAATACGCAATGCGATTGTCTCTTAGTTTCAACGAATGTACATACCAGAAAGCTTTTATCAGAACTGGTAGGAGGGGCTAAAAGAACGTCCACGTGTTTGCAGTGGACAAAGAAATTAAAACTGCCCAGTTGAGTCAGCTGCACAGTACTGGAAGCGAACGGCGGCAATACCTTTCCTTGACGTGATCTGCTAAGAACTCAAAATTCAAGTCGCCACAGCGAGGAAAAGAGGGCACATTATGAGCCGGCCGTGCTCTTGTTCCTCAAGTAATCACCTCTTAGTCTGAAGAAGCCATAATAGTAAGAACTTGCTCAAGAACCGCGTGAGAAGTGGGGCCATCTGATGCATTGCCGTCATTTTTCGAAAGTGACTTGTGAAGTACGAAAAATAATAAAAAAATCTCGCCGTTTTCCCTAAGGGGAGCACATAGGCGCACAGGTCATTTTACTGTATTCGGATTATTCGTGCTTGGATTCGCAACTCAATGAACACCGAGCGACTCTCAAATTTGGCCGTCATTGCCATGCATGCAAATGCAGTTATTATAACGCCGGCGTCCTTTAGGGTGACACTCTTGCACCTTTTCTCTTTGTTATTACTCTAGACTATGTCTTGAGAACTTCACTTGATAAGCATCATCACCTGGGCTTTCCGCTCTCAACAAGACTCTCAAGTCGATATCCTTCAGAAAAGCTGACTAATGCTAACTATGCAGACGACCTAGCTATCACTGCAGACACCATTACAAACGCCACATTTCTCCTACATAATCTGGAAAATGCCTTCAAAACTAAATTCATTAGCTTTAGCAGCAAGGTTAAATGCAAACTGTCTCAGGAGAATCAATAGAATCCGTTCAATCATTTACATATCTGGGAAGTGAAATCAATTCCACCGAAAAAGACCAGAAAAGCCGCAGAGCTAAAGCCAGGACCGCTCTGAAAAAACTGGCCACAATCTGGAAATCCGCTCTTTCAGACAACCTCAAAACGGATCGAAGCGTTTTTCGTGTCACTGTTAAATCAGAATTAATTTATGTTGCCTCTGCCTGGTCATTAACTAAATCCCTCGAGTCCAAGTTCGATGGAACCTGCTAAGAGCTATACTTAACATTTCCTGGAGACAACATCCAACCAAACTGCAGCTTCGTGGACCCATCCCTGACATTTCTATAATCTTACGTGAACGAAGAATGCGCTTTGCAGGTCACTGCTGGCGGGTAAAACAAGAACTCGGGCGCTATCTACTGCTCTGATCACCTAACCATGGTAAAAGGCGGGTTGGTCGCCCTGCAATCACCTACATCTACCAACTTTGTAGAGACACGGGACGTTTTCCAAACGAGCTCCCTGCTTTGTTGCAGGATCGTGATGAATGGAGTGATTTAATGCCCGAGCTAGCTCGGGCATATGATGATGATGATACCAATTATATACTAGGTGATAAAGAGTTCAAATAAAGGCATTGTCATCATCATCATATTGATCATCACCACCACCATCACCACGACCATTACCATCAACACCAGCACAACCCCGTCCATCACAACCATCACAACCATCACTACTAACACCACCACAAGCAGCACCACTACCACAACCACCAGCACCACTTCCTCAACCACAACCACTACCACCACTATAACCACCACAACAACCACAGCCACCACCACTACCACAGCCACCACCACTACCACAGCCACAAGCACCACCTCTAGCACCATTAAGACCACTATAACCATAACAACTTCTACCAAAACTATTACCACCACCACAACCACTACCAGGACCACCTCCACCACAACTACAACCACCACCACACCACCAGTACCACTACCACCACTACCAGCTCAACTACAACCACTAACACCACCATCATCACAACTATCCCCATCACCATCATTAGTTGTAAATATACATACCAACGTTCACTTGATGTAGTTAAATTGTATTTTTATTCCTCCCACTTTCTTATTCTTTCATTTTTTTTGTGCCGCAGGTAGGTTATTTAATAGTAATGAGCAAAATACGAAATATTATGTTTTTTAAAGGGAGGACTCACAATATAAACTTATATATTTGGACACTGGATTTAACTTTGATTAATGCTTTTTCCCAATCTACTCAGTAGTACATAATTTGTGGCACAGAACTGCTGTGATTACTAGGGTTAGGGACCAGTCATCATTTTTCGCCTGTGGGGTGGGGCGGAGGTTTTTGGGCCAAACAAGGTGAAATTTAACCGATACCCCCTTTGAATGCTACTTTGCTGAAGTCCGGGGGCAAAGAAAGTCAGTTTTATAGCCTACCATTCGGCCAAGCTGTAGCTAGCATGTACTAGCCCACAAGCTATTTCAACTAGCCCCTGAACCCTTTTTGATTAGCAGGATTGACAACAATCCTTCTGTAATTTGAATTTCCGCCTAAAACAGCACTTGCCCGTCGGGCAAGTTAGGACCAAAAATCACTAGCCCGATAGCAAAATCCACTAGGCCCGGGCTATCGGACACGACTTTCTTTGCTCTCTGGAAGTGATCCCCTCGAATAACTTTGATGACTTTCGCGATCCCTCCTCCCATGTCTTCATTTTCCAACCAAATGTGTGTGGCCTCCTTCTGAATCCTTCCAAAAATTTCAGCGATCCCCCCTAAAATCCTCCGCCCCCCCCCCCCCCCCCGGCGATAAATAATGACCTGTCCCTTACTTGAGCTTTAAAGGTCGGTGGTTTCATGAAATTTCAAATACGTATTTGAATATAATGTAGCGTTTGTTGATAAGATTATCAAAATTCCGTTAGTTCTTGCTTTATATTTTTCCTTTCATGTAAAACCTTGTCTCTCTTCCTTCCAAATTTGCCAACGTCATCAATTCCTTCTTCATCCAAAAGCTCATCCAAAGGATCCACGGAATCTTTTTCAAGCGACCTGGGAGGATCTTGATCCTGATTTAAATCGTTTTCAGGTCCATCATTGTCTTCTTCACTATCATCGTCACCGCTGATGGTTTCAGAATTATCGATTTCAATTTCAGGACCAATATCACTTTTTTCGTCATAGTCTTCATTCCTGTCATCCATCGCTTTCTCTTCTTCTTGCATACCAACTGCTTCTTGGCTCAATGGAATAGTTTCTTCATTATTCCTAAACCTGTCGTTTTCCAGTCGTTCATATTCTTCGTTCTCATCTTCATAGTGTTTGCTGGTATGTTTTGTAGTGATGGAATTGTTTGCGGGCTCTTCATCTGAATTATTGGGTTCCTGGTCATCGTCAATCATATCATGCGAATTTTTTGTCTTATGTATGTACCTAATGACATGATTCTCATCGAACCCCATCCTGCCAGCTGTAGTTTTTGTTAGGTCAGACGTTTCCGTTAAGTTAGAAGTGGTTTTTGTATTTTCAGCTGTATCTCTCTGATTATGTTGGCTGCTGAGGTGTTTCGCATGTTCTTCATCGAAAAAGACTCCCAGGTTTTTAATGTTTGTCTCGAGATTGTCAATAACACTTTCTGCATTTTCGTCTTTATCATCTGTCTTATCATTAAAATTGTCTAGAGAATTGGCAGGTGCTCCATTATTTGTCACTTTGTTGATCAGATGATCAAGCCTTCCAAAGTTCTCATGCATATCTTTAGCAGCACGCAGACGGTTGGGTCTCAACTTTCTTTTCCCTTTTCTTTTTTCACAACATTCATCATTACATTGCATGTAGCAATCCAGTGTCGGGTGTTGGCTACACGACATTGGACACGTTGATGGGTATGGATCAGTTGTTGTTGTGACTGTCTGCACACTCCCTGGGAAGGAAACAGGGTAGGGCTGCGGGGAATATGGTGGAGAAGCCGGTACATTGTATCCTGGGTGGTAGCTGTATGTTGAGGGCTGCTGGTAGATTGCGATGCAAGTGTGCCTTTGAGTGCATGCGCTGTAACAGTAGTCTCCTGCTTTACCTAATGAGAACAAAAAAATCGTCTCTAGCTTTTCGAACACAGCCGAGACTCCATCTAAATAAGCGTGTGACCAAAGATTAATAAAATAACAATAAGGAAATAAAGACATGTTTAGTCGAGCAGACATTCTTATTCTCTAGATAAATAGGTTTTCTAGATGTTAGGTCGGACGTTATAATAAGTAATGACAAAAGCTGATAGTGGTGAGAGACGGTATTAGTCTCATGCAGGCGTAAAGAAATTTCTTTCTCTTTATAAAGTATTGCAAAGAATTGAATTAAAAGATGTTTGAGTATAAAACGTCATCACCCAGTGTACCTGTTTTTCCTTGTACTTTATCTGCAAAATATAAATAAAAAAGCATTGTGTATGAATTCATGACTTCAAACGACCGCTACACTCTTAGATTCTCCATCTTCTATTTGTAGGCATCCAAAATCTATGATACTTGCAAAATAGATAAAAATTGATAAACTTTAGTACAAGAAATTTTTAAGACAATTCAAGAGCAAAATTTCAAAAGTGTCTTCGTGCAGTTATGGGCTACACATCTCTTGGAGTTTGAAAAACTCCAAGTCACAAAAGATTCTCTCTGTCCAGGTAGGGGTATTCTTCTTATGATTGTGACGATGATGGCGACGACGACAACGACGACGATGATGATAATGATGGTAATGACAAAAATTGTATCATTTTCTTTAACAATAGAACCTTACCTGGTTTGTCAATATCCATACTTAAAAGCTTCTCGGAACCTCGCAAAAATTTCTGAAATCGGAGAGTTGGGTCGGCATTGAAGGACCGAAATTTAACAGAAATGGCTATTCCTAATCCAGCGGGCCTGTTTGACAAAACATGAAATCATGATCAATTAGTCCGTTACCGTGAACTATGGGCCAGTAATCGTGAAATTATTTAATTGTAATACCTTATTCAGTTACTAGTTCTTGCGTTTCTTCCTTTGCAAACGAAAAGTAAACTGCATTAAGCTATCAGTTTAGCTATTTATCCTTAACACTTTAACTGTGATATGTAATAAATATAAGTGACATAAAGAGGAGACAGCCTTAACTTACCGTCCTTTAAAAGATATTGCCCTGAAAAGAGAAAAAAAAAAAGGAGAACTCTTTAGATTTAAATATTACTTAGCGAAAAGCTCTAGTGAGGAACCACCCAGCCTAGAAAATCCTTAAAATTAAAGTGGCTGGGCTAGAACAGGTCTTATGAAAATGGCCGCAAGGAGAGCTTCAAATGCATATTTCGGTAGCGCAGTTTACGTGCGAGGCTACTCCAGAAAAATGTTACTGACCAACTTGTTTCTGCAATGATATGCAAGTAAATATCAAGTGTGTGTCTGGAGTTAACAGTGGGCAGGTGAAAATGATTTTTGTTTATTTTAATTACGTGCCTGTTATGATACGGACTGTTCTGCTATAAGCCCTTTTATGTTTTTGGTTAAGTGTTTTTTTATTCTCATTACAGTTTTATTCCGATAACCCCACTTTTTACTGAAACTCTAGTACGCAAATTGTTATTTGAAATTGTCAGTACGTGCTCTTAAGTCCATCAGCTGAGACCCCAAAATTTTGGTTTATGGCCAAGTAAAAAATTATCTTAATCATTATAGAAAAAAGGAACACTACGAGGTTGAACTTCTTCACTTAACTACAATACTCGAAAAACAAAACAAGACAAAACAAAAACAAACAACAAAGTGAAAAATTACCTGATGCCTTTCACCTTAACTTTTCTAAAGCCTCCCTTCTTCTTTCCTGACTTCCTGGTGAATAATTCTTTAAACTTTAAACAACATAGAAAAAAATCAGTCAGCGTTTGATAGCCTAGATCAAGCAATGAAGAAAATTTAATATTTTTTAAAACAATTTTGTCACTTTAAAGTCTTGATCAATAACGATTTCTTAAAACATAAGCAAGCGAATATTAACGTTAAAAGCCGACGTTTCGGTATCATCATGACACCATTCTCAAGGCAAAATGAATAAGTAATGCGAAGATTTGGTTTCTATAGTCTCTACAAATTAGCATAATAACAAAGGATCACAACGGTCACTTACTGTTACTTTAATGCCGTTTATCAGATCCCTATATGCTTTGGAGTTTTTATTGTTATAATTAGGCCTCCAACGAAACTTCTTGAATAGAATCTCTGTTCTGTAAGTCGATTTACCTTTTTGATAAAATGTAATTTTTTAAAGAGAAGATAAGTAAGAACAATTTATAACCTAAGAAGACAGAATAATGTTAGAACTGCATCTGCATCAAGAGAGAGAAATGATGCCCTGTATTTGTGATCAGTAACTTCTGTTACTATAGAGCATTAATTTAGTATTAATGATAACTTAATTTAGTGTCGAATGAATTATTTTGGTCTCCCTAAAACAACTTCCTAATTGGAGACAAACTATAACTTACGTTACCAATCCTCCAAAGCTGTATGTTATAATGAAAATGTCTACTTGTCCTAAAAATATGTTTTCAAATCCCGAATCACTAACCATAATAAAATTTAAGACTTCTCAGTCTCTGAAATGATAAATTTGTTAAAGAATTTAAATTTGAAAATACAAAAGGCGTATATTCAATTTTCCTATTAAAACACTAACTCTCACACAATTTTTTAGGAGCTAAGGCGTTTAAAAACATTACCGAGATCAGTCAACTTCTAATTCGTTTGCAGAAACTTTAAGGGGAATGGCTACACTTTTTCGACCCGACGATTTTTGGGGTCATTGAGTCGACAAGCATTACCTGTGACTGGTTAATGGTTGCCTGGAATTTCAATCGACGCAGATCCCAGAAATCACTGCACCCAAAACTTGTACCCATTTTCCCTAGAGTGTCTGGAGTTGGAATTATTCTGATTGCGGCGCTTGGTAAAATTCCTTCTATCCGTTTTAGGGCGGCGTTTAATCGAGTAAATACGGTATGTAATTTTATATGGTAACGAGTATTATTCCCAAATCCAGAAGCAGTACTCCTAACCTTCTACTGGTATTTTGCACGTAAAGGGAATTTTCTCGTTACAGGGTCTATCCTCCCAGCAGCCTTGTGGTTTTTCTACGCTCCACGCCACACAGTTCTCGAAGTGTCCACCATTTGCATGCACAGGAACACAGACGCCAGACCTAAATCTTAACCCATCAAACCATTTAAATCGTCCTTCATGTACACTGTCGTGCAGGCCTGCAAGAGTATCATTTACATGAGTAAAGTGTTAAAAATCCTGTGTTGCCAATTTTAACCCTTTCTTCTAGGCGGCCATGAATAACTTGACCTCTATCAACATTCACTACAAAACTTATTTCAAATTATACTAAAGCGCTGGAGAAGGTAAGGTTGTAATGGGGTGGTTACGACGTATACACTGTTATAGTCGTCATTTGAATAGATTCACTTGCAGGGATCGAAGTCGAGATATTTGCGGTAAGTAATGGTACATTCCATTTTCCCATTTGTTTGGTCGATGATTATTTTGTAGCCGAGTGTGTTGTATAATCATCAGATCGATCTCCCTGTGTTGTTTCACAGTACTATCCATCCCGGATACGAATAAAGGGCCACACTTGCCCAGGAGCTTTCTTCACCACCTTTTGATATGTGTTAGATTGAAGTGATTGCTACTTTAAACAGAAACTATTGAGCTAACTTTTAATTGTTTCGAATTAGTTGCCCTGTTAGTAATAATAACAAAGGAGCAAAGTCGTTCATACCAATCCACGTCTCTACAGTTGATCCTGCTTTCTTCTGTAGTTCTCGCACAAAATTCTCTTCTTTTGCATTTCGTATCGAAGCTAATGTCGCATTCTCTAACGCACATCGTGTCACGGCCTCGTCCCAGGTTACTCCGGTTGTTTCATACTTGAAGCAGGAAGTATCAAAACGTGAATAACCTGGTGGACAGTTTGCTGAAATGTCAAACATATAAGTTAAGCTCAAAAATTAATTGAAATATCGCCTGAATTCTCAAATTAATTTTTCTCTTGGAGATTTTACCTTTAGGACTCGCCTCCATAACAACTACAAAAAGAAAGATAAAAAGCATGTCTTAAATTCAAAGGAAATTAAATTACTGTAATTTACGGACTTGTCGTTTGTGTGGAGCGAAGTCCAGAGAACGAATATGTTAACGTGGGAACTTTCGGTAGCTCTGCTTACCACCAATGTCACATTGGACGACCTGACTTACGTCACGCATGCGTCAAATAAAAATAGGGGCTTAGGAATCACTTCATTTTCTTTCAATCATGCAATCACTTCATTCAATCATTTTTTTAACTTTGGGGCCGAAGAAATCCGTTAGAATCAAATGGACTTTAAACGGTCAGTCACTTAACACATTGATATTTTGTTATTTGTGGTTACAGAAATTTTAATGTACTTCCGGAGTTGTGCTACCTTTTCAAGATCAATGGTGATTATAGCTTATAGGTACTCTTGTAAGAAAAAAGAAAACAAAAATAACGACAAAGGGATGATGACAAGATCCAACCAACCAAGCAGATTTATATCAAAGAGTTATAAAAAGGCTTTTTATAAGTTAATCTGCAGGTTCGGATTGATTATACATTTTACAACGTTGTATAAGTAAAGCTACAGCATTACAGGGTGTGGAATGGAGGTAAAACTGTGACCACCTATTCCGCAGCCAAAATGATGTTGATGATGATGATGAATTTGATAATGGTGATGATGATAATGATGACGATGACGATGATGATGAAGATGATGATAAAGAACAAGAAGATAATGAGGATAATTATGATGGTGAAGGTGATGATGAAAACGACAATGACGATCATAGTGATGATGATGATAAAGAAGATAATGATGATGATGATGATGATGATGATGATAACGATGATGATACAGTGTTACCTTTCACAGGCGGTACGTTAACAGCAACATTATCTGCATCTTGTAGCGCAATGTAAAGTACCACATAATAGGTCCCGTCGGAGCCCTTGGCTAACCCAACCCCTGCTTTTTTGCTGGCTTTCCAAATCATGTTCACAAATGGTAATGCTTGACCTTCTGCTTTAGGCTGGCACCACATATAATACTTCATAGAACTATACCACGATACAACGCAGGTGCGGTCGAGGATTTCCTCCGATCCAGTATAAGTGCAAAAGTTAGCGCTATATTGGTGAATTGGCACTTTGTCTTTGTTTTTTGTCTTCATAAACATTTTAGCTGCATTTTGCGCACTTTCATGAATGACCTCGTCAGTTAGTAATGGCCCCACAGCATGCAAATGACGGAAAACGTTGACATACGTCAGTACATCCCTTTCAAGGGAACCTGAAACAAAGACAAAGTTCAAGTTTGCAATATCTTACTAACTGAAAAGAGATACTGGTGTATCAGTAGGGCAAGGCATAGTAGGGGTGATGAATGGTCCATTAAAATTTTTAACTGCTCGCAAAATTTTACCTTTGCTCGGTTTGCTCGCAAAATTTAAATAAGTGCTCGCTTGCTCGTGCTCCCCAAATTTTTGCGTTGCTCGCAAGCTCGCAAAGCAAATTTTTTATTTCTGCTCATGCTCGCAAAAAAATCGCAGTGTTCGGCATGCTCACGAATGCTCGCAAAGACCATTCGCCACCCCTCATAGTCAGTAGGCAGACTGGTTATGAAAGCTGGAAAACATCATTGTTGAAAGCAATGATGGAAGCTCCCTGGCCGTGCACAATCTTTTGTTTTATGTTCAGAAATTATGACTGGATTAATTAATGCGATGTTTCTATTGGTCAGTAAGTTCAAAATGACAGGAATGCCATTGAACGTTGTTCGCGGGTTAGGTCCGAAAAAGCTAACAAAAACATGTAACAAAGGAGTCTAAAGGGTTTCAAAGCCATTCCACTTTCCACTACGGGCAAGGCGACTAAATATCATGAAACAAACCCTTCGCGCTCGTCAGCACCAATTCCGTGGTAAACACGAGGATGAGTAGAGCCGTCATGTTTCATGTATTAGTTCTCCTGCAAAAGTACGAAACATTGTTGGCAAGAAAAAATGAACAACACACAAAAAAAAGAACCAAGACAAAACAATAACAAAAAGGGGTCTGTAATTAAGAATACCCAGGACACAAGTGTGAGGGAAAAAAAACTAAAAAGGAACAGCTAACGTTTTTGCGAAAACAACAAGTTGTCTCGAAATGATCATATAACTAGGGCTGCTTTCTCTATTCTATATTACAGCAACAGAACAACTCCAAAAAGCACTTGTATCTTTATTTCCTCGCATCTGTCTTTATCATGTACATGTTAATTTATAACTTTGCACGTTTCCAAATTTACAAACAAATTGAGAAGTTTATTTTACATTTTTCGGCGTTTAATTTGGTAGCAATTAGCCCTTAATAGCGTTAATGTTGATGCTAGCTTGCTTAATTGTACATATCTGTACAAAGTTTAAAGTATCTGTAGACGAAAGGAAAACCATTAAACAATGTTATAGGACGGGAAATAGTCGCTAGCTGTGGTTGTCTGTGTCCTTTAGACCCTACTGATCAATCGTGGTACTTCCTTTTCCAGTTAAAAGAAAACTTTTGCCTGTTTTACCCAGATATATAATCTTTGAGATATTAATTTACTTTCAGAGTTATAGGTTAAAGTATAATGAAAGGTCGCCCAAATCAAATTAATTGTATTTACATTAAGCGCCAATGAGACTTAAACGCAAGTAAAATGTTTCACTTACCTACAGTTCAGGGAACAAGCAATGATACCATATCGACTGGCCGATACCCGTCGACCACCTCGTATCACATCGTAAATCCGATGTCTCTTCTCTTTTGCGCAACTTCGATTTCACAGACGATAAGTCGAGGCAGAAACGCAGGAGCAAGATTTTTTTCTAATCTATAAATAAATAACGTGATTCGTTTGTTTACCAAAACACTTAACAAAAACATAAGTGAACGAAATACCTAATTGTACTTTGTTGCCCGAATATCTAATCCCTTTATCGTCCTATTGTACTTATTCTACAAGCCTTTTCAAAAAAACTCCGGATACGTTTTGCCGATTTCAACTGCTTACAACTGACTGATAATAATTTTCGATAACAGGGTTGTTTTGTTGTGTTAACTCTAGCAAACTAGAAAATTTCTGTTTGCAACCGGTTTTTCACCAGCTATTGTTTTCATAACAGCCGAGACCTCGAGAGACAGTGGTTCTGAATCTTTGCCTTATACTTGCAAATGAAACTAAATATTTGCGCAAGACTAAAGAACATCCTAAAATTTATGAAACTGTTCAATAATAAAGACTTGTTGATGTAACGTGTTCAATCATTCATGACATTTTTTTGTACTGTTTAGTTTATCAATTAGAAACCAAAGTAACAAAACCTGCCTACAATCTTAACTTACCCTTCATAGCTTGATGGAATGGAGCTCTAGAAATAAATAACAAATAAGAAAAAAATGAGACAGATTGTACTGGATCGTACTACAAAGTACTTTTAAGAATGTAAAACTCAGACCGTGCGTCACTGAATGTAAAGGATAGACTGCATTATAAAAGTTTGCCTTATTGCAAATCAGGACATCTGGGGTGCTTTCCATTACGCCAAAATTTCCGGAAATTTCGGTCCAAACGTAAATGGAATGGTTCGGCCCAGGTGGAAATTTTCAGGTCAAAGCGGAGGTGGTCCCCTTTGACCAGTCGGTCCGGTCCGACAGAAAATTGCCGTTCCATTTTTAAAAATTTTCATTTCCAGTCCCTCTCCAGCTCGTCACTACACCGAGTAGTCAAAATGGCGGATGGTTCAGATGTGTTTACGAGTGCAGTGTGTGTAAGCTTAAGACGCAAGACCTTTAAACTTTTTCCTTATACACAGTTGCACACAAGGCTCAGGTACAGTAGTGCATCTTGATTTGTTTTTTCTTCGGGTTTTCATCAGTTTTTAAAGACAAATATATATTTCTGGCTTCTCAGAATGTTTACGATCTCTTAGCAGTGTGCGATCCTAGCCCTTGCCGCTTTGACAGTCAGTGCGAACAAAATCCACAGCTCATTCCAAGAACCTCCACTAGTTCGACCAAAGCCCTGGAAAGATGGGAGAACAAAAACGTCCGTTTACTTTTTGCAAGCTACAAGAAGTTCATGATGGTCGGAGATAGAGACAATACCTACTAACAATCAATTCGTTCGGAGTTTTGGTTCGGACGCTTCCATTTTGCCTAGGTTAGTCCGAGTGGTCTCTGACCGGTCGGTCCGGTGGAATGGAAAGCGCCCCTGATCTATATATCTTTAAACTGGACAGCGTGCGCGCATGCGTCGCCAATACAAAAGCAAACCGACTGACACTGTGTCCCGGCGAGCTAGTTCATTTCGTTTAGAATGCCAATAAAGCGCTGTTATTCCCTGTGATATTTGATAAACTACTTCTGAATGACAAAATCACAGGTTCGTGTCTAACAAAATTCTCCCAAGTATTATCAAACGTTATAATTAACTTTGAAAACTTGTTAGGCTAAAAAGTTTTCAAAAACCATAATTACAATCATCTTCAATCTTTTTGAAATTTGTCTATCCGGGCCTCTTCAATTTGTATTAGGTCTCTTATTTACAAACCTTCTTTTTACGTTTTTACCCTTTGAATTTTTTGGTTTCTTTGATTGATCACCGAAAACATCCAGTAAAACTCCCAGAACAACTGGCTCAGATAATAAAGGGCGTTTGAGTTCATTTTCAATGGTGCGTCAATGGTGGTGGTTAGGACGAGGAGGGGCCGGGGGGGGGGGGGGGGGGGGCTGAATTGCAAATCAGGTTTAAGAAATTGTGCAGTAACCAATTATAATAAGCTACTGCACTGACAATTCTTCTCCATCAACTTTATCATTTCCGTTTTCGGCTTAATTTTCGGCTTTTTTAAAATTGAACTTACACGATTTTCGGGTTAATATTTATTGTTCTCGACTAGTATAAATATATATCTTCCAAGACCACTATAAGTTTTTATCTTATATAATTATCACACAAAACAATCCATCCTAGAAGATTCTTATTCAATTCTAAACGTTTTAGTCAAGTATATGACGACATCTGGCAAATTGTCTTCACAACCTAATGGGTTTCCATATCACTAAGCTGAATGCTTGTGTCACTATAATTATACTTGATCAGATGATTGTGCTACTACATCCTCAGTTTTCATCTGTCGGTCTCTTTAAATTACTAAGATTGTCTGTAGTATCTCCTCTGCTGCTGTTGTCTTCTGTAGTGCATGTCGTCTTCATCGTAACTATCTGCATCATCTTCATCGCGATAAAAAGCGTCATCTTCCGGAAAGTCTTCGTCTTCAAAGGGCATATCAGCATAGATGTTTCTCCTCCTTCTCTTTGATGATTGCTCAGGAGAATCTCCATCGAATAATTCTGACGTTGGAAAGTAATTAATATACAGCTCACTTTAGAACAATAGTAAACAGTCAAATCCCGTTAATAAGGACACTGAGGCTACTAAAGCAGTGTTGGCTGTAATTTTAACTTTATATCTCCTTGTACAGTCAAAACCCACTTTACGGACAAGGCGCTAAATACGACCGGAAACCTCATTAATAGAGCGTTTTCACTCACGTGGCCAGCATCTATTTAACAATTAGTCGCCGATATTCACGTCGCCTGAGGCGACTAAGGGGGTGTTTACATGAAGCTTACATGAGAAAACTCGCACCGGAGCGAGTTTCATACCGACATGACTTTTTGATTTCGTATCGCGTTTACATGATGACTGGGTTATTTCACATCTCGTTATTTGAAGGTACACTTCATGTTGATAAAATGCACGTATGATTCAAAATCGCGAACATTACGCATGCGCTACCCGTTCCAGTCTACCGGCAGACCGATTTCACACCGAAACGGGTGGTCGTTTCGTGTTTACATGACCGTTGCGAGATTTCGTACTGGAGTGAAATTCTCGCCCCGGCGCGACAACCGGAGTGAACTCACGCCGGGGCGACTCGCGCCGGTATGACTTTTTGTGGTGGTATCATGTAAACAAATGTAGAGCCATGAAAGGGAACCGGAGTGAACTCGTCGCCGCGCGAAAGTCGCCCCGGTGTCATGTAAACAGCCCCTAATTGTTTTAGTATAATTACATTGATGATTATTCGAGAAAATAAAAGTATTGATCAATTTCCGACTCCGAAACATCAAAAAATCTGGCTGCTATTTTGAAAACTGCTAGCCTTTAATGTTATAATCACCGCGCGGTGATTATAGCGGGATAAAGCGAAGCTCCTAGCCAATCACAGCACTCTATTTTCGATAATCATCAATGTAATTGTACTAATCAAATTGAACAAAAGAAAGCGTTTGTATAAGAAAAGAGTTCAACTCCCACAGGACTGGTGTGGGACACCAACATGGCCGCCATTTCATTGTTTTGGGACACCAATATGGCCGCCGTGACGTTATGTGAAAACACTCTATACGGACAGGTTTCTTTGTCGCTGGGGAAAGAAAACTCTTACATTTTTCTAAATTTAACCCGCTAAAATACGGACACCCCGTTAATGCGGGCACAGAACCAAGGGTCATTCCACGGTAATGTGAAACTAGACATTGGTTTTTAAAAAGTAACAAACTTGTCTAAGATTACCTAAAGACTAAAAGCGAAATGTCCAAAATTGACATTTTAAGCACAATTCCCAGGTCATATTTTTGCAAAAATTATAATTTATTCTGCGTGTGTTGCCAAAAGCCGTTGCGGAGAAGACAAATTTATTTTTGCACTTATTTGAAAAGCTAAAAACTTTGTTTAAAAATCCGCTCTGGGTCTTCAATATTATAAACATGGTCTATACGATATACGTACCTAACTTGAGTAATTAAAAACGAGAGCAAAGAATTGGACTTTCCAAAGCCAAAATGTCTTCTCCGCAGCGATTTGACCACTAAGAGTTTTGATTGCAATAAGGAAAACGGGCCAAAATGTTTAACTCAGTCTTTTTCCCTGATTTTCATTCTCAATGTTGGTAATGAGCCTCTTAAATCAAAGACCACAGGCATTGACTAAATGGAGTCAAAATCATCAGACATTGAGTCCCATTGCAAAAGATCCACAATCAAAAAATATACATTGATTCAAGCTTGAATATGAATTATATCAAAACATCGTACTCCGGCTCAGCTGATGTTGAGTTACTTTCTTCATTTCAGCTAAATGTAAACAATGATCAAATGAGCCATCTGTCAATTTAATTCAGTAAGCTTATGATATAAATTCAGTAAAGAGACCCTGAAAAAATTGCAATGAGCATAGTTACTTGGAAAATCTATCTGTTCTTTTTAAGATTTACCCAGTTTCTATTTCTTGTCTACAATTATATCTGCAGATTTGGAGAGTCAAGCTGGATTGGCAGATACATTAAGATTTCTGTTATCTGTAGCTTACCTAGAAGAGTTAAAGCAATACAAGGAAGTAAGACCACCACAACAGTTCCCCTCATAATTTCAGTTTTCTTGCTCTTCATGAACTCGATCAGTAAGACATTTCAGCGCCTTTCAATGTTAAAAGCGAACACTGACCTAATGATAAGTTAAGTCAACAACTGCACAAATTTGAAGTAAAATAAAACAATTTATCTTTATAACTGGTTTTCAATTATTGTTTTCAGGTGGATATGTTTGTTTTGGCAAGAACGAAGCACTGTTCTTGAGGGAAAGTGAGCCGCAAAATTCGATATTCATTTAACTAACTAAAGTAAATCTAACTAGTTTAAAGTGTTGTTTGAAGTTTATTTTAATTCAACACGTGTTAAAGAGATGGAGCTTCTAGAGCCCATACAGTAAAAGAAAACTTAACCTTTCCTAATATCTTTTAATTTTGGATACTCTTTCTTCACGCCACCTGTCCGTTAGCTTGGCCGTGGAAGATTAGTCTAAAAACATATACCAGTTAGTCCTCGTGTTGTTGGCTCTCTGTTCAATGATGACTTAAGATTATCTTGCGAAACTAGTGCATTCTCGTCGCCTTGAGTTGTGGCTCTTGTCGTCAGCGCCCGACCGTGGATCAAGATCTCTGGCTAGGACATTGAAAACTCACAAGCGCATTTGCTTCCCTCTTATTAACTAATGATAAGTATTCTGAAGCTGCACAGAAAGCCGGTAGTCCCTATTTTGCGTCTTCCTACTCCGTAGATGGACGTTCTTCTCAAGGAAACGATGTAACTGCCTTGGTGGGGACTAAACGACAATTTCTTTCTTTAAACCGACTAACAAAGTAAAACAGTCATCATAAAAGATTCAAGAGCTAACGCTCCAGTTGCTAAGCTTTCCTCTATAAAAATAGTTTACACCTTAAACAGACAGCATTCGAATGGCTTTATAAGATCATAAGCCAGTTAACTCACCTCAGAACAAATTTTATTATTTAAAATCAGTATTTTGCATCACATCAATTTGATCTTTAGATTCAACGTACTAAACAAATTCTGCCAAACAGAAATTATTGCCCTTGTCCTTTAACATCTGTGACGACATCTGCCCAACGTGGTTAAGAGTTAATTAGCCTTTGCTTGTGGTTACCCTCAAAGCAAAGCTAATTTGCATTATTTCTGTGATTTTGATGCGTTTCAATTTTAATATGATTCAATTGTTTGTCAGAACGTTTGTGTTCAGCTTCTCGGGGTGATGGTAAACGCAAAAGAGGGAACATCCCTGGAAGCGAAAAAAGAAGAAGGTGATGAAAAATGTGTTCTCAAAGAGGGCTCCTCGCTCAAAGCGGAGACTACAGGGCTTACAAATTCAACACATTTGGAACAAAGACTTCAGACGCTGGATTCAAAAATAAAAGTAGCGCGCTCAGACTTCAAAGCACAACTTCAAGGCTTGAGAGAGCGCCTGGAACATTTAAAGACGAGTTTAAAAACGGTGGAAGTAGAATTGAAGATAGACACGGAAAAGATGAACAACGTTGGTGAACGCGGAAAGGGTAAAAAATGACGATACACGTGGAGTTCCTGAAGCTAGCCAAACACCTGCTGATGTTTGTGCAGATAACAAATTATTTCCCGCTCAGTTAGTCACGAAGGACACATGAGGACTCACGATTCTATCAAGAAGGTTGTGAAAGAATTCGACGCTCTGCTTTTATAGCGGGTTTTTTTGTTCCTTCACGTTTTCTGCTAGAGAAGTATGTAATAGATTGAGATGCCAAATAGCAACACAGGAAATCAAAGCGTACGCGTACGTGATAAGAACTCGGTTTTGCTTAAACTAGTACTGCACCGGGTCCAATACTGCGTTATATGGTGGCCGAAGCAGTTAAGTGCGAAAAGGAAAACTAAAAAATTAAATTGTCTTACTCTGTTACAATAATTCTTCTATTACTTTGTATAAGAGCTTATTTACTGTTCCAGACAGACCAACGATTAAGCTAAAATACATTTTTTGATTAGTGGCAAACGAGTTTCCTACAGCATTACCTTTTAATGACAATCCTGTATTTGAATAGCACTAGATTCGCTTTTAGAACAAACACTGTTATTTATGACTGACTACCGGGTATATTCTTTAAATTGTAAACGCTACAGTGAGCAATATATTTTTACCGCATGCCTTCAGTGAAGAATCATCTGAGTGTTTTAGTGGTATAGACGACGAGTACGACATGTATACTTAAAACAAGTTCCACTCACAACTTAACTACAGTGTATGGTAATTCAAATTCACCGTGGAAAACCAGAAAGGCCTGAGGAAGTTATTACACACGCATTCATGATTCAAACATATTCAGGTTCGAATGCTTATCTTGTGTCATTGTTTTTGGGGTATATGTCTTCAAGATTTGTAAATATTTTGGTCCATAAGTCGCCGTCGGATAGGCGAAGTTGTAGCCGATGTTTCTTCGATGAGTACGAGGTATTAGACATGCAACACTCACTGCCTTACAACCCGTCACGGCTGATACGAATCAAAATACTAAAACATGGCAAACAAGGTTGAATTTGTTATCTTGAAAAACGGTGCCGATAAATCGTGGTCCTGACAAAGGTATATTCTTGGAGTGTTTATACACCAAGCCAGCGGTTTCCCTAGCAATGAAGCTCACAATGAATAAAATTCGAACCAAAAAGTCCTTTTAAAACGCGTTCAAGATAAAAATTCATTTGATGAATAAACAACCCTTTATTGCATGCAAACAATAAACAGAAGAGGATTTAAAACCGGAAGAAATTAAGCAATGTCTTGTTTATTTTATTTATTTATTTAATCTAGAGCGTGTTTTACTGATTTGACCTGTTATATGTGCGATGCATCTTCAAGCGCTATGCTTAACAATCCAATTCAGAAGTCTGTAAATATTTTGCAAGTTATTTTCTCTTTTTCCTGGGAGAATGAGGTAAATTTTGCTCTGTAATGTCTCTCTTTACTAGGGTACTAATCTTGGACTTGCTTCTGTTCTTCCCTCGTTTTCAAAAATCCTAGAACGATTAATTGTTGTTGGTTGGAGTATTTTAAAATTAGCATAAAATACTCAATGATAATCAATCTGGCTTTCCTAAACATCACTGGACTAAATACGCTGTAACTATTTCGTATGATAAGATAACTGCTGCTATTGATAACAATGAGTTCTTGACATTAGAAACCTTGCTATAAATGATTTATGTGATGTCTCAAGGGTTTTAGATTTTTATTTTTTTGCTGAAGCTAACTAAAGATACTAAAATATAATACAATTTAATAGGGTAAGCGAGTTATCCCCAGCAGAGCGTTTACGAGGCAGGTAGGGTAACCCTCTTGCTAGGGTAACCCTACCTGCCTTGTAAACACGTCGTGTAAAAAAAGAAGAAATGTGCGAGTGCTAGGGTAACGCTCTTGCTAGGATAACCCTAGCACTACCTTCCCCCCTTGTAAACAGTGCCTAAGTAGTTGCCAGTTGTCTTTACTGAAAGGCCATTTGCTCGATGACGTTAATGTACCCGTCCACAACTACCAGAATCCTTCAGGGTGTTGCTTTCTCAAGTAAATTAGGGCTTTTGCTTTTTGTAAATCTTGCTGGGATTCAGAAATCGTGCAGGTGGCCTATTAGAGCAATAGAATAAATCATTGGTATTGAACACCCTGGAATGAAGTTGTCGTTTCAGTCCAAAAACAATGCTGGAACGACTTTATTGCATAACCCTTTTCAATGAGTGAGTGAGTGCATGGAAGACAATTATAACAATGGCAGGCGTCATCGACAAACAAGATAATTCTCGTTTTTTTCGCATTAAAAAATAGCGAAATTCATCCTTATAAATGATGTTCCTAACGCAACAACTAGGAAACCGCATGATCTAAGTTCAAGTTCCAGTTCATTTATTCACACTTATTCAAGAATAACAATACGAAAAAAAGAAGTAAAAAAGAAGTAAATATGCATTGGATTAAACATAACAAAGTAAAAAAGTGTGGAGCAGCCAAAGGAGCCAAGCTTTCGAGTTGGCTGCTACCACAGGGCGATTACAAGTGGGTGGAGGTTATACAGTCACTTATAAAAAAACACGCGTTAAACTCTCCACCCGCCATCTTGCCAAAGCTGCATATGACTCATGATTTACAACTCAGATTTGGGGGAGGGGAAACAATAGGCTAATTTTGGCTGATTTAATCGTTACTTTAGAGAGGAAATAATTTAGTCGCATTTATCTTTGCTTGCACGTGCAAAATTCCCGTCAGGTTATGAGACACTTCATCAAAATTCATACGGCCTAATGACAATGTTAAATAGTTAATGAGGAAAAACAAGTTTAGCACACTCAGAGGATTTTCAAGCAAAAAATCATGCTTCTTTTCGCTATCATTTGTCACCTTGCATTGATTCAGCGATCAACAAGCCAGTCATGCAAACACCATCGTTCAGTGTATGGTTTTGCCCTTGTTAATCATGAGTTTAAGTCACTCACTGCAGATCGCCTCGCTACCTGCTACAGCGCATGTAATACCCAACTAACTTGTCAAAGTTTGAACTACGATCTCGTCAACAAGATTTGTCAGTTCAACAACGACACCAAGTATTTCCGAGCCAAGTATTTTAAGGAGAAAGCAACCTCGGTATACGCTGACAACCCAGATTCTGGTAAGTAATGTTTGAGACGTTAGATATTCATCAATTATTGAATCCTTTCTGTCCTGTTTCTGTTCAGTAACTACAGATAACACAGAAGACTTCAAAATAAGGTAACTGTAACAACTTACACGTAAACCGCAAGCTAGTATCGAAGCTAGTATGTCGCTGATGTTCTTACCACATTTTGACGTCGCTGTGATTTTGTACTGAACAGACTCACAGCTACAGTTGGAATCTATTCATTTTAATACAATTCTCAATAAAGAAATTAAAACGATAAACGGCCACATAGCACTAGTGTTTGATTGTTCGAGAATATATTAAAGTTGAGACAATTTTCGAAGTCATCAATGCTAGTTTCGTCTTGGCTCCTGTCTTTCTCTATGAAAACTTCTAAACAATTTTTTTTTCTAAACTCTTATACATTTTTTCTGAGGCCTACACTCGCTTAAAGCAGAATAACCGCACATGACCATTTTCAATAATGCGAGTCTTGTAGTGATGAAAACTATTTTTTTAATACTCGCTATGAACACTTTTCATGTCGTTTCTTCTATTTTTTATACTTTAAAAAGCTCCTGCCGACGTGTTTTGGAGTTTTCCAGTCACTCAATCCGAAATATGGCCACATATTTGGGACAACACACTTTACAGTACTAGTGTGCAAGATTTCCAATGCAAGATAATATTAAATTCAATAAATAAACTTTAGTTAATTGGTTATTGTAATAAGATTATTTTTCCCATGATTCGGAGAACTTGAGAGAATTGTTTATAATAATTGATATCGATGAAAACTTCAAGTGTAGAAAAGAGTGTGGAATTCTAGCTCTAAAATGTCAACATGTGGAGAAATATGTTTCAAGAAGAGTGAAGAATTAAGACGGAATCCATCAGGAAATTGAGTAAATTTAATGTTCAGTGGAAAGAAACCTTGTACCAGAATAATTTAAACAATATCACATTCTTTTTTTACATTTTGCAACGGCTATAGGTGAAATTTTTTATCTGTAATAACACCAAAGAAGAAAATTTCTTATGAGAGCCCAAGAAAATAAATGTCAAATTTCACAAAATGACACCTTAGACATAAAATTTTCAGAATTCTACCTGTGTTTTAACATTTCTCGTGCTCTCATGCGAAATATTCGTTGGTGTTCTAACAGATAACTAATTACATCAATCTATAGCTCTTGAAAAAAATGTAAAAAAAGAATGCTATACTGTTTAGATTATTCTGGAACAGGGGTTTTGTCCACAAAAAATTGAAATCACTCAATTCCGTGATGGAATCCGTCTTAAATGTCCTCTTCTCTGATAGCCTGGAAAGTGTTCAATGGAACAGATGCGTCATGCCTGACTAATGCGCGCCACCGCTGTTTTTTTTTTATTATTATTATTTTTGTCAATGCTAGCAAAACAGTCTCGGAAAATATTGTCTTAATTGCAGAGAGTCTTCGGTGAGTCGTCCAGCTCTTTCTGTAATCATAATCGTAATCATACGTGGTCGCCGGATTTTGTTAATTACTCGACGTATAAGTGACCGAATTGGACTCCCCTCAGTCCAATTACCATTACTGAATTTAATTTTCCGCTTCTTTTAGAAGTACCCTGGCGCATGTTGAATTTGAATCGGGTCTGTTTTGGTGCCAAAGATGACGGTTTTGGCAAGTTTCACATTGGCGTTGGTGGGCCCATAGTAGCATTCAAACTGGTTCATGTTAATGGTTCTGTGAGTTGCAAATACGGCGTTTTTACTAAATGGGGCTGTAACCCTTCGGAAAGCTATATTCAAACAGTCTTAACAAATTCAAGTGACGTCATCATTGTGCCGGAGAGCCAACGGACACCTTATACTCTGAACGGATATCACTCTGATTCTCAAGAGATTGTGTTCCCAGTGTTAACAAATCCTATGGTTTTGGCTTCTGGCCAAGAGCTGCGACTGTGGTACGGAGAAGATTTAGCAGATGTTAGCGAAGGCAACAACGGTGGAACAACATGCGCTGATGTGTACGCCAAGTACAAGTAAGCGCTACAAGTCGACTGGATTATGTACGCATCAAGCAGGAAAGGAAACCCGGCAAACATCAAAGTTGAAAACAATGGTGCTCTAGGTTATGTTGGGACCCCTGTGACCATGCCCAATCCTTTGTTTCTTTTTTTTTGCGGGGTCATCCAGCTGTGATGCAAGGGTCTGGGTACTACCAAAGAGACAAAACAAGATGGCGGACATTATACTGGACCGTCAGGGAGATTAACCAGTGGACGTTAGCCATTATCCCGTGGCATTTATTTGCTACAAGCAATAGCGAAGGAACAAATTATTTTTTCTCACGTTCGTTTTCTGTTTTGTTCAATTTTTTCCCCGCAAACAAATATCTGTATTGAATATAGTTCCACCTCCGTGACCTGTATTAGAATTTCGTGACTTAGTAAGAAAATGGCACCACAACTCAGATGATAGCACTGACATCATTTTTAGATTAATATTATCGGTTCTCTACTTCAGTTTAATACCAAGTTGTGTAATTCATCATCTGCTATGGAATTCATTTTTTGCTGCCCAGTTTCAAGGCCAGATGATCTGTTTTCACTATTAAAGTTTGGATTTGTTGGTATACATCAGTATTCTCTATCTCCAATATTGAGCATTACAGTTGGACAGATTGTGAAAACTAAATTCCAGGTAAAATTAAAATATAATAATAATAATGATTATTTTTTATCTTGTACACTAAATAATCCTTCTGTGCAATGAAGAATAAGTATGTGAAAAAAACATAATTCACTGCCCTTGAAAAACTAACAAATAAGTAGCCTGGCAAATATTTTTGTTTGATAATAACAGCTTTTTGTAATGAAATGGTCACTGAAAACTACTCATGCAAGACATACTAAGGAACTTAAAAGAAACTAAACATTCACTAGTCTTACATTGAAACCAGACATTATACCGGTATATATCTTACAGATACAACATAAAACATTTATGTAACGTACAAATTCAAAAGTATATTGCAAACAAGAAAATTATACAGAATTATGCACGAATGAAATACAAATGACCTGTAACAGCTATTAAACCATTGAAAATCAAACTTTTTAGTGTGACCAGCAACCCCAGCACACTTGTATACTTCATGTCCAGTATAATTCAGTTTTATTCTTGGTTAAATTTATTAACTGCGGCCAGGCTTAATCAAACTTGATTCAAAAAATACTTTCCTGTTTCCTTGTAACTACAATATATAATATTAAGTGAGAGGATATAATGCTAGAAATATTATACAGTAGTACAATCAAAAGATAAGGCACCTCCAGGAAATCGAGTTGGTCCCTACTATTCTTCAGTCATTTTCTTTTACTCTCTATAAGAGTTACACCTGTCCATTAATACAGACATGATGTACCAGTCCCAATAGTTTCTATCTGAGAGCTGACTATAGTTTGTGCAACACCACACTTAAGCCTCTGACGACAAAAATAGGTCAGAGAAAGCTACACAGTCCTAATTTAAATTAATCTCATTTGAATTAAGACCTCTTAATGTTTTTCTTCATATTCACGCGTACGATATTGTGAACTCGTTTATATCTTTCAGTGTGTGTTCCAGTAGTCTTTTCAGGCCGGGCACTCACTGTTGTCCTGCAAAAAATCATAATAACAAACACATTCTATGATTTGATTTTACAGTGGAATCTTTGTGGGGATTTGAAAGCAAATTTCTCCATAGGCTTCATTCTGTTTCTGTGCAATACAACCTTTAGATTTATACCGCAGTGAAGCAGAATTTGTTGTTGTTTATGTAAAGACTGTCACACGAGGTTATTAGAATGCAATTTTCTAGTAGAACTATAAAAGTAGTCAAAACCTTCTTGGATCGCGGTTCTGTAACTAAATAAAATTAATTACCATCTTAGTGTATATTAAAAAAAGAAACATCGCTAAATTGGGCAACTGAAATCTTCTATTGTACTAACAAGCTCAACGCCAACGTACAAAACAAAAACCTTGCTATCGCCATTATGAAGTCGTCACTTCAGAGGTAAAAAAACCTTAAAGATTCATAAAAGTTCACTCTAAAAATTTGCATGCACAAACAAAATTTATAAAACCTTTATTACATATTGTTTTTGTAGCCGTTTATTATCATTTGGTTTTGGCTGGCAAGATAAAACGCGATCTTCAACCTGAAATATTCGATAGGCCATTTTGACACTACATAAACATAAAAGACGAAAAAAAAATTATTAGACTAGCTATAAAATAGCACCTAAATATTTTCTGTATGTCGCATAGAAATACGCCAAATATCAAATCTAATTATAGATGGCAGTGATCTAAAGATATAAAGCAATAAATCCGAACCTACCTCTAGCTAGACGGCGCCATTTTTCTTGCTCTGACAGCGGATCGAGAGCGGAAAGGCGCACTAGTTCCAGTCCTACTCCGCATCACAGCTGAACCAGAGAGCGTGTATGAGCGTTTCAACGCCCTAGCTTATTAGCGCCCTGTCCCAAAACAATGAAACGGCGGCCATGTTTGTGTCCTAAACCAGTCCTGTGGGAGTTGAACTCTTTTCTTATGTAAACGCTTCCTTTTGTTCCAATAAATTTGCATAGATGCTGGCCACGTGAGTAAAAACACTCAATAACTTCAAAATGATAGGAATGCTATTGAACGTTGTGCACGGTCAGGTCCAAAAAAGCTAACAAAAACCTATATCAAAGGGTGTCCCAACCATTCCACTTTAATTAACTATGACTGTTTATAGCGAGTAAGCGAAGGCCAGGTACTTCAAAAAGCAACATACCCAAGAGATTGTAGGGTTTATCATATCCTATGCCTTTGCACTCCAGTCCAGCTGAGCCGCTTGGTCAATTGCATGCCGTGAATAAGTAAGAATATAAAGCTGGAAGGACCTACGCTGATACAATTATGCCCACCTTATGGGTGTTGCTAAGGACAAGATTTGGACTTCAATGATTTGGTTCCGCTGCCAGAATTATCACGATAGAAAAAAAAAATCAGGGTCGGTTTGTTCAAAGCCATTTAAGATAATCCAGGGATAGTGCGAAATTTGAAAGCATAAAAGCCAATTCAGTTCAATTCCCTTTGTCTACAATTTGATGACTAGATGTTCTGTAAAGAAAAGCAGAATTGTTGGAGAAAATACATGATGAGTTGAGTGTATTGTGTTTATTAAGTTCTATTTTAGGCTGAGTGAAGATGCTAATACCTTGCCTAGTCCCTATACGGCGTCTTTCCAGGCCCTGTCGGTCAATGCATTTCGGTGACGTATCCGAGACCAATGGCCGGGAGACGCCTAGACAATCTCGGAGTGTTCATGCGTGAGCATTTTTGAAAAGTTCTAAAGGTCAACTGAAATAATCTGTAAATAACTTTGCGCGTAAATATCCTTCGCTTATAAAAGATCGGCACTATTGACAAAAATAACTAGCCTAGTTCGTGTCATAAAAGAACAAATCGGAAAGAATACTACTGTATAACGTGCCGAAGTAATTTCTCTTTTAGTTCATTTTCAAATGTACTATTAAAATGATATTTCTTCATTGATAAAAAGATTTCAAACAGTAGTTTGTTGACATTCTACCAATTCAACAGCCTGTCCGATTAGTTTGATAAGCTTCCAAATCCAAAAATTAAATTACATAAAATATTTCGACGTGGAATGATAATGAGAAATTTATAGGAGCAAGCGAAAATGGAGAAACGAAAGATAGCTTTTCATATCCAAGAATAAATATAAACTTATTTCTTTAGCTCACCTTCCGATTCTTGATCAAATAATTTTTTTGCGACGCTGTTTTGCCCAGCCTACAAATAGTTTTTGAGACGAAATAAAGTTCAAATTAGTTCAGAATAAGATAAATGAAAAAGAAAGGCCAAAGGACTTTCAACAGTGAAAACGTGCATGGAATAATAATGCTCGGTTTAGCTCTTTATCCTCTGTACTCTCCATGGCTGCTGGACATCTTTCATCAGCGAGGAAAAGTTATTGACAGCTCGCCCGCTTCCTATAAAAGCTCCGCCCCAAGTGAGACAAAATGTCTCACTTCTCCGAGTTTGTCTGGGCCTCAAAAACTTTCTCGGACCACGTGACCTGAAACGCATAATAATGAGGCCTAGGGACTAGGCAAACAAATACCCTCGCCACGAATTAGAATTTCATGTGCGAAATATTCGTAGATAATGCTTTACCCAAATTTACAGAGGGATCACCTGTTGTTACAGGCATTACAAAAAAAATCCACCTCGATATCTCAAGAAAAAAAATCGACGAACAATGTCGGGAATTTAAAGGTAAATTAACAGTCAGCTCCTATTTGTTTTTTTTATTTCTAGTTATCGAGGGGAAGCCAGAAATATGCAACTCTTGATTTTTTGAGCCTGAGATATGAATCGGAACTCACAACTTAGGTGTGAAAATTGACTCTTAGGAAATCAATATTCCTGAAAGATCAGGTCATTAATCAAATCATTAATCATTATTAAGAAGACCCACGGCCCTAGCGTTGTCCCCTAAGGAACACCGGCTGGGATGTAGCGCCACGGAGAAGAAATCCTGGGCCAGAAGTCAGCAATCCAGCAAGGTGGTTCGGAATATTGTAATCTGAGAGTTTACACACTAAGATATTGTGATCAATGAGATTGAAAGCCTTATGGAAATCAAATGAAACTACTCTAATCGCGGCCGCGTTCCCATCAGAACTGACGTGCCAGTTATGGATCATGCTAACAAGTCAGTGTGCGTAGTGCATGATTTAGGTATTGTTCCATATTGCTTTTTGTCGATTTTCTTTAGCACCGTGGGCATCGCAAAATCATGAAAAACATAATCCTCAGCAATCTTGGACAGGATAGGTGAAAGGGAGATGGGGCGAAGGTGCTAGTTGACGTCTTGGATTGCCTCTTTCCAAGATAAGGGCAGCCGGCCTTCGCGAAAGGAGGTAATCATGATATCCATGATGGGTGGGGCCAAAAGGTCCGTGTTTTCCTTTAAGAGTCATACAATAACACTGGGGTATACAAGGGTAGTAGCAAGAGAGAATAATCTAGCTCATTCTCTCTTGTTTTCAGCCTATTTATATACAGCTGTGAAAGTTTCAAACAACATTGTAAAGCAAAAAGCCTTTCAGCAGAGACCGCATGATAATATGGGATTTTAATGATGACGTCAGTAGACATATTAAATTCTGCAAGCAGAATACTACAATATCGATCGTACTACATGAAAATTAACTCTGCAAGACATCAACACGATGTCCACCGAAAGAACTCAAAACAGAGCGGGATTGTAGCCATAGCGCAACAACCAGAGAAAGCTATGATGAAAAATATCCTCGCACTCTGATTTTAAGCCCTGACCCAGAACTCCCAACACCCACAGAATCACGCCATACCACGTGCCTTGTGGGGGGCGATAGTCCAAGTGTCAAGTTGATGTCTCGCAGAGAAAGTAAAGAATTGGCCAAAACCAACCTCTAAAACATGGACAGAGCAAGAATTACAGCATATCGGATCTATAAAAGATCTACGACCCAAAAAATTATAAAGTACAAACATTAACCACAAAGGACGTCAGTGCTATCAATGCACTGATAAAGGTGTTGGGGCAGGGTATGAGGCACATGAAGTAGCGGCTACTCTACGTATGTCCTTGAGAACACTTGTGAGCGTGGAGCATTATGGGAGACTAAAAAATTCTAAACTTTGAAGCCAGAGGTCGTCGGAGTGACGTCAAACAGTAGGGATCGTATGCAAATATGACCTATTTTGATATTCACTTAGGTTAAAAGCTATTTAGAAATTGTTTATGCTTAGCGTGAGTTATGCATGCGCGCGAGGTTTGGAGAGTATGAGAGAAGAGTTAAAAATTAAAATGAAATAGGGAAGTGCCGGGTTTTAAACGTTTTATTTATTGCAACTATTTTTACCTTTCTTATGATTTTGCTATTTGTACTATCATTTACTTTTTCCTCTTGTGACCTTAAAACTTTACAAGAACTTAACTAGCTGAACTTAGACCCTATCCAGCTCAACAGTCCCAGTAGCTTGGACAGAATTGCCTGTACAAATAAATATGAAATGCACTTGAAAGCACGTAACTATATGATAACTAGTACAACACTGTACAATAAGTACAAAGATACAAACGTTTGTAAGATCGTCCAACTGTTACTTGTTAATTTGCAAGAGAATGGTCAAATATGGTCAGTTTAAAAATCTCGGGGTTCTGATCAAAAATGCCGGATCGAAATGTACAAAACTGATTCGAATTCCATTTTCTTCAACATTCCATCAAGATTGTACTCAACAGTTGCCTTGCGGAGTTTGAAGTAAGAGATTAAAACCTGTGAATATTTACACGCCTTTTGCAGCAAAAAGCCGAGCAGTATGGCGGACAGTAGTTGGTATTGCTAGTGCAAGCTGCAGGACATTGTTGCCATGGATACGTGTTTGTGTACACAGGGCCTGGTCGCTGAATCACAACTGATGGGTATTGTGCACCAGTCGATTGAGTACAACAATATGAATCACATCCAGGTTGGCAAGAAGTAGCGACACACTGGCTTGGACAGTATGAAACACCTGGAATTTAAAGAAGAGATTTAATTTGTTTCTGGACCATCGTGGCTTAATCAGAATTTAATTGGAAAAAAAATAAAACGATCTGAAATTGTAACGGTCACTTTTGATTACAATGGAGGTCAAAAAAACTTAAAACTGTGTTTAAAAAAAACATTCCAAGTAATTGTTACTTGGGACTCCTAATGAAACTTTTTTGATCGGCTTTGGTTTCATTCCTTCGTCCCCTGACTCTCTCCAGCAATGTTGGGCCCAAAATTGCTCAAAATTTAACACTGTGCGGGTTACTAGTTTTACTAATATCACAAGAAAAATCCAGACACTTTTGACCTCCATTGTTTGAAAAACATTGCAGGTAGAAAAAAAAACCCGCTGCATCGTTAGCTGTTGCAAAATGACTACCTAAATGCAGCAATCGAACTTTCCAAGACGGTATGATATCATTTTATCGCTCTAAATCAATTTCAGACGATGCACTTTAAAAGAACTTGGGACTGTGTGAAAAACCCTTCCAAGTCACTGTTGCGTAAGGCTCTGCTCCTCGTAATGACAATTTTTTACCGGCCCTGGGTTCATCCCTTTGTCCTCCCACTCCCCCAGCAATTTTGTGCAACATTGTTTGAGGTGGGAGGGAGGGGTCGCCAGTTTAAATAAAATAACTTAAAATCACTAGAAAGGTCAAGAAACGTCAAGTTGAATGTTTATCACCGTTTGTGTTTTAGTCATGTTCCAAAGAGGAAAATTATCAGAGCTATTGCTACAGGATCTGAAGGGATTTGTTTGCAATGTCTTTGTTCATGGAAACATTTACGGTATTTCAGATAAGAAATACCGTAGCAAAATTGAATAATGAGCTTCCGAATTGTTCAGTCAAAAAAGTTAATATACAGTAAACACGTACCCGCGAGTAAGAACCCACATTCTCCCAGGTTAGCAGAGCCAGGTTCTTGCATAAATGGTTATTAGCACAAATTTTATTAGGCCATAGTTTTCGGAAGAAAAAGTACATTGTAGATAAGAGTATGTAGGATTATTCCGATTTTTCTTCGGGGATATAAAATCTGCGTACATGTACCATTACATCGCAGTTGGAGTGATAAGACACCTATGTCTCCAGAGATGATTCTGAGTGTTGACTTATTTTATTTGCCCAAATGTACAGAACTTTTTTTTTTACTTTTAGAACTTAAGAACCTGTTTCAAATTTAGGTTAAACAGGTTCTTGTATAGAAGGGGCCTAACTGGTAAATTTATTTTAGCCACGGGTTCTTAAAAGCGAGGTACTTACTCGCGGATTTGTTCCATACTCAGCATTTCATTTTTATCTTTCCCTGGTAAATTACGAACCAGCCCCCAATATAACTGGCTTGCTAGCTCAAGATTGTTAGATCGCTGCACTGGTATCGCAGAAATCGGGGCTAGAAACCCGGCAAGCCTGGAAAGTTTTTTACTACGGCATTAGTTGAGTCTTTAGCTGCGATGATCTTCTGTCTATTCACGAAACCTTCTAAAGCATTGTTAAGCAAAATGGACATTCCTTCACGTACCTGGAGTCAAAATGCCTACAGAAATAAGTTTTGCTGAGCCTCCATTGGAAAGCTCGAGCTCACCGTCGTTTTGTTTGATACTGGTTTGCAGGGAACTGATAGCATCAGTTGCCCCTGCCTCTGGACCAAGCTTTACTATGACTTCAACAAAGGATAATCCGTTTGGCATGCACCTGCAACGACAAAGTCAGTTTCAGATGATTCTACTGAAATACCTGTGTTCTATTGACACCGCTTAGTATTTCATTTGTATGAAATCCATTTATAAACGCGATGGTGTTGTAAGATTGACTGTAACAGCACTATTACAACTCAAACCCTGAGCTTTATGAAATGCCCTTGAGATGATCCCCGTTTTCTTTTGCCTTTCTTGAAATTTGTTATCCTCTACACATACACTAAAATAACAGCTCTCCTTCTTTTATGTTGATTTCTTACTTATTACCTTTCTTAATTTTTTTCTTTGATTTTTGATGCACTTAGCAATCAAGAAATCAATTTTCGGTCCTCTATCAACTCATCTATGTGTTTTTAGACTTTTTTGGCAAAACTTAAATAACCAGACAAAAAAATCACCAAATTAAATTATACGAAGGTAGGCCCAACACTTAAAAAACCAAACAAGAAAAAGAAACAAGAAGCTTTAAAATATAAATTCATTAATTCAAAAGTCTTACCCTATCGTGTTGACTATAATGTGCACTGCAATGTTCTTTGCTTGGAAGTAACGAGTAAGCTGAAAGATATACGAACATACAGTGTCGTTCTGGAAAATTGTCTCTTTTCCAGCTGGACACCTTGGTGTATCCCACACACCATGATCTTCAAACGCAAATGTTAAATTAGATTTGGCAGAACGCCGTGCAATCCTACTAAAGAAATAATCTGGCGACCCTTCGGCCTTAGCTTGAGCATGTTGACAGGCATCAATGAAACAATGTCGCGTATAAAATGAACTTTCAATCCTCTCTTCGGCAAGAGGACCATTCTCAATCGAAGGTTTAAAATTCATGTAAATCTGACTATCGCTTGCATAAAATTGCAAAGTAACGTTATGTTTATGAATAATATGGGGAGAGGTGTAGAGGAGAAAAAGCAATAGACTCAGCACAAATTCCTGGGGTACTCCAAATACCACTGCCTTCAACTATAACAAACTGCCTCTGTCCAGATAGATATGACGTGAAACAGCAAACCAAAAGGCAAAAAAATACTTACAGTGTCTCTGAGTAAATCGTTACCACTTTGCACGTAAGGTGTACAGGCCGTGTAAACTCCAGGGTAAAGTGACTGGGGGTATTGGTTAGATCGATAGTTCTGGGTACGCGGCTCAGTTAAATTGAAAGTAAACTTATAAGAGGTGTACCCTGCAAAAATAAATTACATTTGCTTATTTCTACAATTCTAAAAAAGGCTACCAAAAGTCGTTTTTGAAAAAGAGGCAATGGAATTCTGAGGTGATGATAATGAAGATGATGATGATGATTGAAAAAAATGGTCAAAACGATGGTAATGATCAGTATGGTTTCATAACATAAACAAGATGAAATTTTCAAGTCAAGATACTAAAAAATGATTCAAGGTGTGTATTTACCAGGTACAGGCACTTCGCATACGAAGGCCTTCGCTTCCAGACAATTTTTGTCAGCCCAGCCACCGAAGTAATCTTTTTTGGTATGTACGATGCAGTTCTCCGACCTGTTGCCATTAGGTTCACCTTCCAGCCACTCTGAGAATGGAATTGAGGACCCATCGACCCACACATAGCGACCCTCCTTAGCAGGATCGTGTAGTCCAATCCATGCTTCAGGTACTTTTGATTCTTTAAGTATTGAAAGAAATTGAAAGTGAATCAACGTTACTTGACAATTAAGTCACGCAAAAGTTTCCTTCAAACGTATTTACTATGGGCTGTTACCTATCATCAAGTTAAGAACCAAATCTGATTCTTCTTTGCTTTGTAAAGATGCCAGTGTCCCATTATCAAGAGCACAGCCGTACAGAGCATCTTCCCAGTTGAGTGGAGTGGTTTTAAGAGAGAAGCAGGATCGACTGCTCTGTGGGAGTTTAGCATAACCTTCAGGACAAGTGGCTTGAAAAAAGGAAAACAACAATTCTTTAGTTGTGAGATCGCATTGCTGTAACATGTTCTTTATTACTGGAGCTCGTATCAGAAAAAGGTACGAAAGTGATGAATAAACAACCTAAGCGCCGATTGAAGTTTCAAGCATGACCGGGAATTGAAGCCTGACCTTAACAATGAGCGTTGCGTCCGGCAGTCGCAAAGGACAGGGTTCGATTCCCGGTCATGCCTGACCTTTTTCAGGTTCTTTTTCAACCGCTTACTTTGTTCATTCAACTGAGAGAATCACGTTCACTTTCATATCTTTGTCCGCAGTTCAAAATATCAACTACTTATTTCTTTAGAAAGTACCTTGTGTTGTTTAGCTACAAAGATATTTTGTCTGTCCTATACAGTTCTAGCTCAACGCAAGATTTTATCAGTTGAAATCCTCCAAGAATGGATTGCTTTTTCTACATGATTATGTATTCATTTACTCCAACATGAAAACTAGTAAAATGGGTAGGAACGAAGCGGTCGGTTGAGACACGCTTTCACTTCGGTCATTTGAGAGAAACTGCTCAGAATTTATCTATTATACTTTGAACATGCCTTGATGAATGTATTACCGTATTTTTTTATTTTTGGATGAAAAAAAAGATGCACTTTTTATTTGAGTGTCAATTTATGCATCGATGAACTGATTCCAGCTTAGTTTAGTAATACATCAAGGTTTACCTTTAGACAATAGATCCTTCCACGTTTATTTTTTCAATTTTTGACATAGGCCAATTAGGAAAAATCCATGGACACCATAGGAAAGATTGCCTTAGTAAAATTGACAAGATTGAAAGTGAAACGCCTTAAACAAGCGAAGATATAGCTCCCTCCGCAAAGTTGCGAAAGTTTACAGACGTTTCTATGCGTGCCCCCCACCATACAAACGTTTGTAAGATCTCTTGACTTTTAAGGATCTTTATCTTTGATTTAGTGTTCAACAAATCACCTTTAAACTTGGCAATTTCACTAATTTTTCAAAAAGGCCCTCTTCCCAGCTCCCGGCAGAGTCGACGGATTTTCCCGAACTTGTCCATGTCAACCTTAAATAGTCTATTTTCCTTCAATGTGATAACCGTGCAGTAAGCACTCGACTCTAAAAGAGTTTTTTAAATCTGTTTTGACGTACTTTTTTAACGAATCTTTTTTGTACTTTGATGGGTTCCATGCTATGCAGAACCATTTAAAACCAATACACACATGATACAGTGTATGCTTTTCTTGTAGGGAATGGTCCCTGTCATTTATAAATTTTTGACCTGTTATAGACAATCACCCACCCCTCCCCTAAGCTAACATTAACAGTTACTTCTCACTTTGGGCAAATAATAATAATAATTTCTAATAATAACAAATAGGTTCACTACTCAAAATCGAATCGGACCTTTCGTATGTTAGTCTCTATCCGTAGCGGTAAACTTCCACAGCATCCCGCCACAAATTGGGAAAAAAAATTGAGTACGCAATATATAAAACTGTCTTCCAAACCTGGTGCATGTGTAGCACGTGACCCTAGCGTTCGCGTTCCCTAACTTTCAACGTAAATCCAACTTTAAGAGTAATAAGAAAACATACTTTTTTGTGCTTCTGCATTTCGCTTGTTGTGTTGTTGTTGTTGCTGCTATTTTTGCCGTATTTATACTTAATTTAGGATTGAGTACGTTTTCACGACTAAAGGCTTGTGTACCAAAGGTGAAATCAGCTGTTAAAGATGGAAACGACCAGTCTAGCAAAGGGAAATAAGCTCTTTAAAACCAATTTCAGTCAATATAAACACGTACCTTGTGGTGCAGGTTCAGATATTCCTAAAAATAGATGAAAGTTTAAGCTTCACGGACATATTTGAAAAAGACAATAAACATTAATTTATATCTAAACATTCAGCTTCTTATTTGTGCGAGAGAGGTCGTATATAAAGTGCTTCAGCCTCAAATAGCTGACTATTAGGTACTGCTTTTCTTAGTTTGAAATCTCTGGTGGTTTATCTTTCCTTTTGCCTGAACTAAAAGAATGATTTGACCTGAAGACCCGTATAAGTTCAGTATTAAATTTATGTCAATTTTATGCCTCATCGATGGAAGAGCATTTCGATTATTTTGGTGGTACTTTCACTTAGAGAGCGAGGTGGCTGGTACAAATTCGTGCGCGAAAACTTTTTCTTCGCTTTGTTTCGCTATGAGTTATTGCTGTACTAAAATTATCTTGGCTCCTTACAAGTTCAGTTCCAGTTCCAACGTAAGAGTTCATTTCGCATTGAAACTCTCAACGTAGTGAGGCAATACAAACTTTGTAACTTAACTTAGCCATAGATAGAATTGAACTAAATGTTGTTTTTAGAGGCTATAGAAATTGTTAGCAGCAGAAAATTTACACTGAATTAAACAGACATAAAATGGCTAAGCTATAAAGTCTGGGATTCATCACAATTGGCCAACTTACCTGTTGCTGGAAGAACGTTTTCCTTAATATTCGCGTTCGCATCCTGTCCAGGATAAAATAACACAACAACGTAATATTTGCCACCGACATTGTTCCTTTTGAGGCCTCCTCCCTTGGCGAACCCAACTCCAACTTTTGTGTTCTTTTTCCAAACCAGCTGAGTGAATGGCGATGATTTTGGTGTCAACTTAGGCTCAGCCCAGTCAAAAAATTGGACGGCACCATACCACTTTACCACGCATGCCTTTGCAATGTTGCTTCCGCTGCTGTGGCTACAAACCAACTGTCCATATGGGGAAGTGGGATCGATCTTTTCTGTTCCTTCTGCAGCGATTTTCTTTGCCCACTGGTCTGCTATCTGGGATAGTTTCTCTGAGTTATCCACATCGGCACACCCGTGATTATGTCGGAAACCATTGATTCTTATGATTACTTCTATCTTTACTTTAACTGGAACATAAATCGTAAAGGATCATGAACAGGAATTTAAGATTCTGATAATGACAGGTGGATTTTACTTTCTTAGTTTAATCAAATCAAAGTAAATCAATAAACTAACTTAATAAAATCTAAAAAATACTCCCTGTAACCGACAGCTTTCCCCGCAATGGATACTACGCTCAAATTGGCCATCTCTGTTCTCTTCAAACTACATCAGCATCAAAACATCACCCCAGGAAAGAATACTTCTGATCTTACGTTATGGACCCAGTGCATTCCCCGCTTCATCAAAGTCCCCGCCAGATGGGTTTAGAGAAACAAAGAACACTGCACTAAAATACTCCTAGGGGTGGAGTGCAGGAGAGACCTCACTTTTATGGAAGGTGACGTAGTATATGAAGGGATCCCTAAATTTTGTATTTTTATTAACGGTGGGTATGTAGGTCACTTTTTTCCTCCAAAGTTAGTTTTAGCCAATCCAAGAAAATACTAATAACAGCATAATCTTTGGTAATGGAGTTATCGATTGATGTTCACATCAATTTGAAATTAAGAAGGTCGTAAAAAGTACCATGAATTACAGCCTGTTAAAGTATATCGGATAAATAACGTAAAGGCCTACCACGATTTATGATCAAGCAGTACGATAAACGATTTTACGCGCTCTTATTTTTTTTTTTTTCATTGCAATGCTCTTAAAGTCGAAAATTTCTTTCAGAACATAGTGTTGGCTGAGATGGGCAATGAACACTGTCTTTGTGCGACCTTCGTGGAAAAAAATTGGATATATTTTATGTATTGTTCATGAAATTTTTTCAGTCGAAGCTTTACTTTACCAGGAACAGGGGCTGCAGGAACTCCAGAGGTGCTAGTAGGTCCACTTGTGCGTGGTGTTGATGTTGGCGTGGCGCTGGGAATAGATCTGGGCTCTGTGCCAGTGGTAGGACTACCAGTTTTAGTAGTGGGTATTGTCTTCGTACCTGCTGAGGTGCCAGTAGGGACACTGGTGCGTTGCGTTGATGTTGGCGTGGCGGTGGGAGTAGATCTGCGCTCTGTACCAGTGGTAGGACCACCAGTTTTAGTAGTGGGTATTGTCTTGGTACCTGCTGAGGTGCCAGTAGGAGCACTGGTGCGTTGCGTTGATGTTGGTGTGGCGGTGGGAGTAGATCTGTGCTCTGTACCAGTGGTAGGACCACCAGTTTTAGTAGTGGGTATTGTCTTGGTACCTGCTGAGGTGCCAGTAGGAGCACTGGTGCGTTGCGTTGATTTTGGCGTGGCGGTGGGAGTAGATCTGTGCTCTGTACCAGTGGTAGGACTACCAGTTTTAGTAGTGGAAATTGTCTTGGTACCTGCTGAGGTGCCAGTAGGGACACTGGTGCGTTGCGTTGATTTTGGCGAGGCGGTGGGAGTAGATCCGCGCTCTGTACCAGTGGTAGGACCACCAGTTT